>ML420185.1:181414-202781 GCA_005239525.1 Nicotiana knightiana
ATATTGTTGTGTATTCAATAGAGACAAATATTCCTGGGTTGTGATCAATTCACCACTCGTATTGCATTCTAATTAACTCTCTCTTTCATATAATTCACTCATGGTTGCTAATTAATCGATAAATGCTCTCATAGCATTCTCCCGAAGCACTACTCGCCTATTCTCAATAGATTAGCGCCTATATTCCTATGAAATTAATCTATTAGAATGCACTAAGATTACGATATTTAATTAAGCACGGTGACTAGGTATATTCCTATCCTAACCACAAATCCGCTCCCCTGAAAGGTTAAGGTCGCGCTCTCTTCAATTCTTCTCTAATCTTTATACGGCTTTCCCAAGCATAACATAGATAGTATATAGAACCTAACTGCTGGCCAGACAATTAAGCATTAAACACAAAATTGAAGAAACAACCATATATTGAGTGAACTATAATCAAGGTTAAGTTAAATGTCGAATAACAACATTCATGGCTAAACCACAACCCCAGAACAATGGGTGTGTAGCCACTCATGCTATAATCAAACAATTGCATAAGTGTTGAATTAATTGTAAATACTAGAAAAAGAAGAAGAAAAATGATAACCCTCTGCTTCCTAATGATCCCGTGTGTATATTCTCTCCAAAGTGGCATGAATCCCTCAAAAATAAGCTTAGACTTGCTTTTATACGTGTTGGGTAGGGTTAGGGCCGAAAAAACCATGTCCCGGGCAAAACAGGAAAAACCCACGTCACCGGCGCCCTGGCTAGCGCCGGGCGTCCACTAGGGCGCTGCCCTTCATAACCTTTCTGCCTCCAGCGCCACAGGTGGCGCCCAGCTCTGCCTGTGGCGCCCAAACTCGAAAAATCCCGATTTCGTCTGTTTTGGCTCTAATTTCGCGTGTTTCGTCCCCAATTGATCCCGAATCATTCCTAAACATAAAAACACTTCAAATTAGTATAAATCATCATATTTAAATCTGAAACTCACGAAACAAAAGTAAAATATGAGGCGATATACATACAAATCTATACACTTTAAACTAAACATCAACTGTATACGGTTAAAATCGATCACACCCGATTTTACGGGTTCGAGGGTCTGCTTCGAGAGTGAGTCCGTATCGACGCAAGTTCGAACTTGAATAACATGAAGACTGAGAGATCGGGATCAGGCTAAATCGATATCGAAGTAACAGAATAACGAGATATCCGCAATCGACCACCAATCTCGGCGAAAATCTCGGAATCTATAGAACCATTAATGGTTATTAATATCAATCATGTATTTTGCTTCCAAAATTAGAGTTTTACCTTATTTAGGATTCTTCTACTATATAAAGAGGAGCCCTGTTCATTTGTAAGGGACAGACGAATCATATACGCATTCACTGAGAAATACAAACACTCTGCTCTTTTACTCGCTCTTAATTCTTTACTGCTCTTATTGTTTTGTTCGTATTATTCTTATTATTCTTGTGGTTCTTAACGTTCGATCTCAAAACTATTCCAAGCCGAGGTCGATAACTTGCTAAGAACACTGATTTTATCTACTACAATTATTTAATTTCTTTCTTTATTTAGCTATTTATCAATGGACATTGAACCAGATCACGTATCCTTATAACCACATTACAAGTTTAATTGTTACTCGTATTTCGAGGTAAACAGTTTGGCGCCCATCGTGGGGCTAAGGATAATAGTGATCGTTCAGTGCTAATTCTGATATAACACACTGTTTTACACTTGTTTCTTGTCAAGAATTTTGTTTTCAGGTTGAGTCATGTCAAACTCTCAAAGCACATCTGCACACGGTGACAACAGCCTCGGGCTCCACGGAGAAAACGAGAATGTTATCTCCCCAAGAATCGAGGTGCCACAAGCTGACCTCGGAGGAGCACCTCCCGTTAACCCGGTTGATGTCAGTTCTCATGTTGCCTTGAATTCGGATTTGGGCACGGACCCCAAGGGAAGTGTACGCAGAGAGGGTCGAACTGACGGTCGAGGAATTCAAGGCAGATGAGACGAAGGTGTCAGTCTCCAAGTTATATTTGAAATGCTGCAAGCCCAACAAAACACCATCGCTCAGTTGAAAAATCAGTGCAGGGCACCGAATATGGTCGAACAAGAGGCTACCCGCCGTACCGAGCCAGTGCTTGAAAGATCAGGTGATAATACTTCGATAACTGACCATCCTGCTATAATGAGGATGCTCGAGGAGCTTACTAAGAGAATAAAATCGGGAGAAAAGAAAATCGAGGTCAACGACAAGAAGGTGGAAACTTATAACTCTCGAGTTGATCAGATACCGGGGGCACCATCAATATTAAAGGGAATGGACTCTTAGAAGTTTTTGCAAAAAACAGTCCCTCTGAGTGCGGCTCTGAAGCCCATCCCAAAGAAGTTCCGTATGCGCGATGTACCTAAATACAATGGGACTTCAGACCCCAATGAGCACATTACTTCCTATACGTGCGCCATACAAGGTAATAATTTTGACGAGATCGAGTCTGTACTGCGAAAGAAATTCGAAAAGACCCTGTCGAAGGGAGCCATGATTTGGTAACAAAACTTGCCGCCAAACTCTATCGATTCGTTTGCCATGTTGGCGTATTCATTTGTAAAAGCGTACGCTGGTGCCATAAAGGTTTCAACAAGAAAATCACACCTCTTCAAAGTAAAGCAGAGGGATAACAAGATGCTAAGAGAGTTCGTATCTCGATTCCAAATGGAACGTATGGAATTAACATCAGTCACTGATGATTAGGGTTGTTCAAGCTTTCACCCAAGGATTAAACAAGCGAAGTTCGATCGCATCACGCTAGTTGAAGCAGAACTTGATCGAGTACCCAGCTGTGACTTGGGCAGATGTTCACAACCAATATCAGTTGAAAATTAGGGTCGAAGACGACCAATTGGGAGCCTCTTCAGGTTCAGTACATCCAAACAGGTCGACAGGTAAAAACCAGAGAGATATTGATAGAGAGTCGAGGCCGAATAAAGATCGATTTCAGCAGTATGTTTCAGATCGAAGGAATAACGGTTTGGGACGCAACTCTGCTTGGAACGATCGAAGGGGTGACCGAGGGCAGAATTCTTGGGGACTAATGAGTAAAACTAGCTTCGACAAATATGCAGATCCTACAGAATCGCCTCAATTATCGGAGTACAATTTCAGTGTCGATGCATCGGGGATTTTATCGGCTATCGGAATGATCAAAGACACCAGGTGGCCCAGGCCTATACAGACTGATCCTTCTCAAAGTAATCCAAACTTAATGTGTACGTAACATAGCACCCATGGCCATAGGACCGAAGATTGCAAACAGTTGAGAGAGGAGGTAGCTCGATTATTCAACGAGGGCCACCTTCGAGAGTTCCTCAGTGATCGAGCCAAAAATAACTTCAGGGAAAGGGACGCCAACAGAATGAATGAGCAAGAAGAACCTCAGCATGTTATTCACATGATCATCGGCGGGGTCGACATCCCACAATGAACTATATTCAAACGTACCAAGGTGTCGATCACCAGAGAAAAATGAACTCGAGACTATATGCCCGAAGGCACTCTATCGTTCAATGACGAAGAAGCAGAAGGCTTCTCTCAGCCGCACAATGACGCCCTAGTAATTTCTATTTTGTTAAATGAAATTCAAGTTAAACGTGTTCTAGTGGATCCAGGTAGTTCTGCAAACATAATCAGATCGAGGGTCGTAGAGCAGCTCGACTTGCTAGACCAGATTGTACCTGCATCTTGAGTCCTAAATGACTTCGACATGGCTAGTTAAACAACAAAGGGGAAGATAATCCTACCAGTGAACGTGGCTGGGACCATCCAAGACACAAAATTTCACGTCATCAAAGGTGACATGAGGTATAATGCACTGCTCGGAAGGCCTTGGATCCACAACATGAGGGAAGTACAATCGTCCTTTCACCAAATGATGAAGTTCCCAACTGTGGATGGTGTGAAAACAGTTTATGGGGAACAACACACTGCAAAGGAAATGTTTGTAGTCAACGAGGTGACGCTGATATCAGCACCCTCGACCTCAAAAAAGTCGAGCACCAAAGATAAGCAAGCGACCAAATAGTAACCACCATCCCCAGCCTCGACCGAATAGGATAAACATGTAATCGAAGAAGAAGAACAGGATTTTCTCACTCCTCGAACTTTCTCCGTTCCCGAAGAATCGGATGCAACCAAGTCAACAGTCAAGGAGCTGGAACAGGTGATACTGATCCAGTATCTACCCGAATGAAAGGAATACATGGGAACGAGGTTGACCCCCGAGCTCAGGAAAAAACTTATTCAATTTGTTATTGATAACATGGATAGCTTTGCATGGTCCCATTTAGACATGACAGGAATCCCACCCGAGATAACGACTCACCAACTAAGCCTGAATCCCAAGTTCAGATCGGTAAAGCAAAAGAGAAGGCCTCAATCCGAGGTAAAGCACACCTTCATAAAGGAGGAGGTAACAAAACTTCTTAAAATATTGTCCATTCGGGAAGTAAAATATCCCGAATGGTTAGCTAACGTAGTCGTGGTCCCCAAAAAAGGGAACAAACATAGAATGTGTGTGGATTATAAGGACTTGAATAAAAGCATGTCCAAAAGACTCTATTCCCTTGCCTAACATCGGTCGAATGATCGATGCCACAACCGGCCACGAGATACTCACCTTTCTCGACGCCTGTTCTGGGTACAATCAAATCTAGATGGACCCAATAGACCAGGAAAAGACTTCTTTTATCACCAAGTATGGAACTTATTGTTACAATGTAATGCCCGTCGGGCTAAAAAATGCGGGAGCTACATATCAACACCTAGTTAATAAGATGTTCGAAGAACAGATAGGTAAATCAATGGAAGTTTACATTGACGATTTGTTAGTTAAGTCCCTGCGCGAAGAGGACCATTTGTCTCATTTACAGGAGACATTCGAAATCTTGAGGAAATACAACACGAAGCTTAACCCGAAAAAGTGTGCCTTCTGGGTCGGCTCAGGCAAATTCCTCGGCTTCATGGTGTCAAATCGGGGAATCGAGATCAACCCCGATAATATTAAGGCCATCGAGGACATCACCATCGTGGACAACGTGAAAGCCGTTAAGAGGCTAACTAGACGGATAGCTGCCCTACGCCGGTTCAATTCGAGTTCATCAGATTGAAGCCACATGTTCTTTTCCTTACTCAAAAAGAAAAATGATTTTACATGGACCCGAAATGTCAACATGCATTGGAGGAATTGAAATGATACCTATCGATCCCACCTTTGTTCCACACTCCAAAGGCATATGAGAAACTATACCTATACTTCGCGGTGTCCGAGATAGCGGTAAGTGTTGTATTAGTTCGAGAAGAACAAGGTATGTAGTTTCTAGTTTATTACGTGAGTCGAACCTTAGGAGATGCCGAAACTAGGTATCCACACCTAGAAAAATTAGCGCTAGCACTAATAAACGCATCTAGAAAATTTAAAGTCGTATTTTCAATGTCATACCATATGTGTAATCACCACTTATCCCCTTTGAAATGTTTTGCTCAAGCCTGAATTATCGGGCCGATTGTCCAAATGGGCCGTCGAACTTGGCGGGTACGATATCGAATATCGACCCCCAACAATCATCAAGTCTCAAATATTAGCAGACTCTATGACAGACTTTTCACCAACCCTCGTACCCGAAGTGGAAAAGGAACTTCTGCTGAAATCGGGTACATCATCACGGACGGTGCCTCAAATATGAAAGGATCCAGGCTCGATATTGTTTTGAAGCCGCCTACGGGAAATGTTATTAGGCAATCAGTTAAGACTACCAAGTTGACTAACAACTAGGCCGAGTATGAGGCTATGATTGCGGGTCTCGAACTAGGTAAAAACTTGGTAACGGAAGTCATTGAAGCTAAATGTGACTCCCTACTGGTAGTTAACCAGGTAAATGGAACCTTCAAAGTTCGAGATGACAGGATGCAGAGGTACTTATTAGGCAAATTGCAGGTGGCCCTGCACCGCTTCAAAGAGTGGACTCTACAGTACGTACCTCGGAACAAAACACCGAGGATGATGCACTTGCCAATATAGGGTAATCGGTCGACGAAGATGAGATCAACTCGGGGATTGTTGTCCAACTCTCGAGATATGTAATCGAGGAAGGGCATGCTGAAATTAATTCTACCAGCTTAACGTGGGACTGGAGAAACAAATACATCGAATACTTGAAGAACAGGAAGCTACCATCGGATCCCAAAGAATCAAGGACCTTACAGACTAAAGCCACTCGATTCACATTAGACGAAGACAGAACGTTATACAGGAGAACGTTTGATGGTCCATTGGTAGTATGCTTGGGATCGGGAGATACTGACTATGTTCTGCGGGAAATCCACGAAGGTACTTGTGGAAACCATTCCGGCATCGAGTCACTAGTTCGAAAGGTCATCAGAGCAGGATACTACTGGGATAGCATGGAAAAATACTCTAAGGAGTTCGTTTGAAGATACGACAAATGTCAAAGGTTCGCACCGGTGATCCACCAGTCTAGTGAAGAACTTCACTCGGTTCTATCCCCATGGCCATTCATAAAATGGGGAATGGACATCGTCGGTCCTCTGCTATCGGCCTCAGGTAAGTCTAAGTTCATATTATTTATGACTGACTATTTCTCTAAATGGGCTAAAGCACATGCCTTTGAAAAAGTGAGGGAAAAGGAAGTGATCGATTTTATATGGGATCACATCGCATGCTGATTCGGGATAACAACGGAAATAGTGTATGATAATGGCAAAAAATTCATCGGCAGTAAAGTAAAAGTCCTTGAAGACCACAAAATAAAGAGGATACTATCGACGCCATATCACCCTAGTGGGAACAGACAAGTCGAATCAACGAATAAGACTATCATCCAAAACTTGAAGAAAAGGCTAAACGAAGCCAAAGGGAAGTGGAGAGAAAAATTGCCCGAGGTTCTACGGGCATATCAGACTACATTGAAGTACAGTACCGGAGCAACTCCGTTTTCTTTAGTATATGGCTCTGAAGCCTTGATACCGGTCGAAGTCGAGGAGCCCAGCGCTAGGTTTCTACATACAATGGAGGAATCTAACCATGAGGCCATGAGTACCAATCTCGAGTTGTTGGATGAAAGACGAGAAGCGTACTCGTTCGACTGGTCGCACAAAAGCAATGAATCGTGAGATATTACAACAGAAGAACCAATCTTCGACATTTCAAAGTCGGGGACTTAGTCTTAACAAAAGTCATCATCAATACTCGAGACTCTAATGAAGGGAAACTCAGTCTTAACTAGGAAGGACCCTATCAAATCCTCGACATAGTTGGGAAATGATCTTACAAGCTCGGAACAATGAACGACGAACCATTGTCGAATAACTGGAACATATCACTCCTCAAGCGGTACTATTGCTAAGGTATGACTTTATTTTTTCTTTAATTTACTTAAATATTTGAAACTAACTTATTGCAGGAATCCGATCCAAGAAATCGAGACCTTAGGTTTTGAAGTACGCGTTGCGCTCTTTTTCCCTTAGATCGGTTTTTATCCCAAATGGGTTTTTCCGGCGAGGTTCTTAACGAGGCAACAATTATGTGCTACCTGAGGATAATTCAACAGTATCCAAGGCTTCTTTGCAATCAACCTCGAATACTGGGGGGCATCACCCTCGGATGTCATGTATCAATGGGTCTCGATAGGAAAGTTTTGTAATGGGCCAAACGGTCAAATGAATCCATATAGATTAGTCGAGTCCCGACAACAAAACGTGTACACATGTATAAATAATACAAAGAAGCATTCTTTTTCCTCGAACATCTCACGTTTGAAGTAGAATTTATACTATACGAGTCATGTACTTACAATTCTGATATATTGTGCAAAAATAACACTTGTGAAAAATGGCTCAAGGGCCAAGTACAAGCATACCTCGACCACTCGGGGACTGCACACTCGAGCTATTTAAGTTCGAAATCATAAGTCCTCAAAGAGGCACCCCTCGATATATAGGCCAAGGCCATCACACTCGGGGAATAACATTTCGAACAAGTTCAAAATGCTATTGGGAAACAAGCCCAAGAGACTTACCCGAAGGCTACGACCATATTAAAGACTACGGTCACCTAAAAGGCTACGGCCAAAATAACGCGGCTCGGAGACGTCTGACTTCCGCCATAAACAAAAGGCCTTCAAATAATTTGAAAAACCGGTTAAATAAGGCTATCCTCGGCAAAGAAAATATAAAAGGGCTTCGATAAAATTAGCCCTCAAATAATTTAAAGGCTTCGATAATATCAGCCTTCGAAAAACCTCAAGAGGTATCAAATTATCTTAATACAGACGAGTTAAGAGAAAATAGGGTTCCGATTATTGGGCCCTCGAAATACCCAAAGGGTACAAAAAACACATACTATGGCATAAATAAATTTTCACTAAGTCTTTTAGCCGAAAAGGGAAAAATGATAGTCGTTTTTAAAGGCCGAATTGGCCTAACTTAAAGAGCTTAAGGGCTGATCTAAAGAGCCTAAGAGCCAATATAAAGAGCTTAAGGGTCGATCTAATAAGCCTATGGGACAATACAATTAGAGTTCGAGACCTCCCTCTCACTCGATTCGAACCCAAGGGTTGAGTTATTTCGAGCTCAAAAAAATGTTAACTACAACTCGAAGATTCACCTAAAGGGTATATAGCAGTGAGTTCGAAATACTTAACAGTCATTTGATGAAAAACTAAGGGCTCATTTTATCCTAAAACTCAAGTCATTCGAACTCGGTTATTAAAGATAACTCATCGATCAGTTTGATCAAGCCACCCCCGAGATATGGTCTCCAATGAGTTTCGAACTCGGGGACTTGACTTCGTGAAAACGAAAAGCTTAAGGGTTTACTCCAATCACGAGTTGAATTGCAACAATAAAAATTTTCAACAAAGGCAAATAAACATACGAAGGCATGAAAGAGAAATTTATGAAGGCGTCAAAAGGAAATTTTCTATTATACCAAAAAACATGTACAAGAGGCCGGTCAAAGCCTTACAATAGAAAAAAGAAAAGAAGTTATAACCTAACTACGATTGGTGCTAGTCCCCTCGAGACCGGTTTCATCCTGAGCAGCTTCTCCAGGGGCATCTTCTTCAGCAACCTCATCTCCATCTTCTCCACTTCCAGGCTCGCCTCGAGTGCCCTCTGCTTCATAATCATCATCGGAAGAGGCAAGCTGCCTGGCTTCGGTCTCGAGCTCTTTGGCCCGAGCAATTTCCTCGGAGAGGTCAAAACCTCGAGCATGAATATCCTCGAGGGTTTCCCTCCGGGATTGGCACTTCGTCAAGTCACTGCGCCACTGCTCCCGGTCGGAAGCCTCCCTCAGCTGAGTTTGGACAGCTTCGGCATCGGCCCAGTACATGGATATGGACTTGTTCGCCATGACCTTGGCTTTTTCAATCTCAGCCTTGGCCTCAGTAAACCCGACTTCGAGTTCTTCGACCCTCTTGGCTTGAGCCAAACTATTTTCTCTAAGGCTTAGGAGTTGGGCCTCTGAGGAAGATAATTTGGCCAAAACTGCCTTATTTTTCGTAGCAAGGCGGTCCATTCTAGCTTTCCACCGATCACAGTCGATCTTGACCTGATCGACCTCTGACCGGAGCAGCCCGATCTTCTCCACCTTCTGCTGCTGCTGAGATATCGAAATATTAACTTCCACAGTTGAGTCGATTTCATACTGTATCAGAAGGGTGGTTACCTGCTTGTCTAACTCGGCCTCCTCTTCATGAGCCTTGGTCAGGTTTGCTTGAAGATCCTTTATGACCTCGTCCTTTTGGCCACAAAGAATCTTCAGGGAATTTCTCTCTTCCGAGACCCTTTGGATATCGGCTTCACACTGATTAAGGTCAGCCTGTAATTTGACAGAGGCCTATGCAAAGAGGAAAACACAAGTTAGGTTTATAGGAGAATGACCTTGGAAAGAAGGCGAAAAAGAATAACCAAAAAGCAACTGGCACTTACCTTTGAAAAAAGACGTTAGGCTTCCGCCATGAGGATCGACGCGTCAGTAATATCAGAAGCATCATCGACCCCCACAAAGAAATCCCGGAAGGGATCACCAGCGCTAGAGCCTCATCCAATCTCGGGGGTCTTCAACCTTTGGGCCTCCCTTATTGCCTCTTCAGAAAAGACTGACATTGAAGGCAATTGACCTATTGTCATGGCCCCGAGAAAATCTCTCGGGGCGCTCTGTCCGATTTTCCGAGTTTCAGAATTGACCCTGCCCGGTGTAGAAGTCGATGATCGAGAAATCATCTCGACCTCGGGAGACTCGGGGTTCACCCCGAACTCTTCTTCGAAGCCTCCTCGATGTGAGGCTCGGTTATAACCGGTGGAAGCTTGGAATGCGAGGCGACCTCGGCGGCCTTTCGAGGGCGAACTATCAACGCCGAGGTGTTTTCTTCTTCTTCCTCATCCTGGTCCCTCAACTTTTGGACCGCATCCGCCGAGAGACCGACCATTTTTCTCCTCACCCTTCGAGGTTTGGGTTTGGAAGCCTCGGATTACGAGGGATCTTTTCTCTTCTTATCCTTTTCCGACATTGGAGCCGGGGACTTAGCTTCACCACCTTCACTCGAAGGCCTTAGAATGGCATCTTTGGTCAGGCCTACATGAAGAAAAATTAGTAATGAAGAAAACGTATAATTGCCTCGAAATACATAAGGAGAGACCCTTACCATGGTTCTTGGCCTCCCACCTGCCTTTGGACAAATCCCTCCACACTCGTTCAACACGAGCCGAAGTAGAGGCGAGATTTTGGATCCAGTCTTCTAAATCGGGCACCGCCTCGGGGATCCAAGGGACAGTTGCGTGATTAAAGAGAAATCTTTGGCAAAATCAAAAGAAGCAGAAAATTAAAAAACAAAAATTCACTTACGCTTGGATTTCCACTCCTCAGGAAACGACATCTTTTCCTTTGGTATTATGTCACAGGTCCTCACCCATATGAATCGGCTCATCCAGCCTCGGTCTTTATCCACGTCGATGTTCGAGAATAGAGCCTTTGTTGCTCGGCAGTTGAGCCTAATTAGCCCTTGGTAGAGCCGAGGCCTGTACAACTGAATGAGATGGTTCAGAGTGAACTCTAACCCCCTACCTCGTTGGAGTAGAAGCGCAACATGATCACTATGCGCCAAAGTGAGGGGTGGAGCTG
The DNA here is from genome assembly GCA_005239525.1 of Nicotiana knightiana. Classification (NCBI taxonomy): domain Eukaryota; kingdom Viridiplantae; phylum Streptophyta; class Magnoliopsida; order Solanales; family Solanaceae; genus Nicotiana; species Nicotiana knightiana. Next base: position 192,607 of record ML420185.1, read on the forward strand.
ACCGAGTGTGACTTCGTACCTCCTGCAGAAGTCAAAAATCACAGGGTCGACGGGGCCCAATGTGTAGGGTAAGTGTAAACACTTAAGAACCCCTTCACGTGTGTGGTGACGCTCTCATCTGGAATAGGAATGCGCACCAGTACCTCCGGACCCCATTTGCAGTCCTGCTTCATGGCATCAACTTGGCCCTTGGTAATCGAACACATGTTCGCATCAGCCTTACCGATGTGGGGTTATCGACTTTAAAGTCAATTTTTAGGACGCATGGGCCCGTAACGTATTCATGGGGGGCCGGTTCTACGGGCGTCTTATCGCCGGCCAGTCGGGAGGGGGAAGACGGAGATTTTTCCTTTTGCGGAACTATTTTGGAAGTTTTTGCCATTTATGTATATAAAGGAATTAGAAAGAAGGTGTAAAACTAGTGGATCCGGTGAAAACAACGGTGGCGTAATAAGCGGCGATGAGAGAAAGATAAGAAGGATTGAGAACTCAAGAGTTTATGATCAAAGCAAAGTAAAGTTTGAATCCACTAAATAGGTGGTATTTATAGGTTTGTGACAGCGGTTCGGTATCACTAGTGGCCGACGACGCCTGACATGTATTGATGGTTTTTTTGGAACCGAACCGACGGGATGTTTTGGTCACATCCATCGCTTACATCACGGAGACAGTGTCATGACCGAGGTATCATGGAATCAAGGCTCAAATCGTTTCTTATCATTTTATTCTAAGAAATGCGGGGACTATCTGTATACGGTTAAAATCGGCCACACCCGATTTTACGGGCTCGAGGGTCTGCCTCGAGAGTGAGTCTATACCGAAGCAAGTTCGAACTCGAAGAACACGAAGACTGAGGGATCAGGATCAGGCTAAATCGACATCTAAGTAACAGAATAATGAGATATCCGCAATCGACCACCAATCTCGGCGGGAATCTCGAAATTAGCATAACCATTAACGGTTAAATATCATATTTTGCTTCCGAAATTAGAGTTTTACTTTATTTAGGATTCATCTACTATATAAAGAGGAACTCTGTTCATTTGTAAGGGACATACAAATCATATACGCATTCACTGAGACATACGAACACTCTACTCTTTACTCGCTCTTAATTCTTTACTGCTCTTATTGTCCATTTTGTTCGTATTATTCTTATTATTCTTGTGGTTCTTAACGTTCAATCTCGAAACTATTCCAAGATGAGGTCGATAACTTGCTAATGGCACTGATTTGATCTACTACAATAATTTAATTTCTTTATTTATTTAGCTATATATCAATTGGCATTGAACCAGATCACGTATCCTTATAAACACATTACAAGTTTAATTGTTACTTATTTTTCGAGGTAAACAATAACATTATCCGACTCAATTACAGATAATAAACTCATAATGATAAATTATTATGCTTCAAATGATTAGAGATAGTTCATATGTACAACATAAATGTCAATTAAAGAAGAAGAGCATATGTCAAATAGTCGTTCAAATCCCAAAACGATACTGATCGAAATTCAGGAAAGAACATAGTATTCACATGATATGTTTTTGTCCCTTTTCCACCTAAATGGAAATAGAGAAATTGATGAAGCAAAACCACTATGGTCAAACAAAAGAAAATGAAGAACTTTCTATAATTGAGTTTATACGAAAATGATGGGGCCCTAATTCCTGTATTTTCATGTTGTGAACTCAACAATCATTTCACTGTTGGGTCCCTAAAGTTTATGCCATTTCTTCAATTGCTACCTTTTAAAGATTAGTTCTTCCTAGGTCCCTCTGCTTTCTTCAAATGCAGAAAGATCTTTCAATCAATTGAAGACTATCACATGCTCTCCCAATTGAGAATTTCTGGTTTCACTTTTCTTGCCGAGGATAATTACGGAAAAAAATTTATATTCACTTTGTTTGGTCGAGAAATAAGTTAATTGGGAATAATTATTCCAAGATTGTTATCCCACCCTCTCATAAAAATAACACAACAATCCCGCGATAACTAATTTCGAAATTAGTTATATTACAATTTTATGTCAACCAAACATAGGATAAACTCATCTCAAATTTAATCCCAGAATTTATTATCCTTTATTCCTCGTATCAAACGAGTCCTTAGTGTTTACGCCTTCCTAATCAATGAATGCAAGACACATTTCTTTCATATGGATTTTTTCATTTCTTAACTATGGTTAGAATATAAGTAATCTCACAATTTGTTCTTTAGAAAACCTTTAGTTTGGTGTAAACTCAGTGGGCGTTTGGACATAAGAATCCCAAAATTCTAATATATGGTGAAAATGTTTTTCAAGTGAAAATGATATTTAAAATTTAGAGTTGTGTTTGAACATGAATATAATTTTGGGTTGTTTTTGAAGTTTTGTGAGTGATTTCAGTGACAATTTTAAAAAATAACTATTTGGAATTGTTCAAATTTTTGATAATTTCCAAAACGCATCTTCAAGTGAAAATTGAAAATTTTATGAACAAACGTTGATTTCGAAAAAAAAGTGAAATCTTTTTGAAAAAAAGGAAAAATTTTCTTACGTCCAAACATGCTCTTAGTATGCGAGTATCTTGGTTGTTTCTAAGCGCAAGTAAAATAGCAATAATATTTGTTTCAACTTCCTTGTCCTCCATTGGTCTTACGTTTTTCTCTACTTTAACCAGTAGAATTGATATAGCTTCCCTTCCTTATAGTAATGGAGAGTCCTATATATGCATTGTTTGTAAAGCCAAACTTAAAGTTTAATGTACAATAACTTATAACAGTAATACCAATTTATTTAAATTGTCAATATATACGCCTACACATAAGTTATGTGCGTCTGTGTTTTGATGATTAACAAACTTTATATGAGAACTAGATAGGGAACCTGATGCAAAGTCTCAAGTGTTCAGAATAACAAGTCACATATCTGGCACAAGTTCCCATAATATCAGTCAAAGGAACAACAGAGGAAGAAGATGACTATCAGTTCCACCGGTCATAGTACAAGTCAACTCCCTACCGTTGTTGCACGCAACAGTCCCTCAATCACTTTTTGGAGTATGCTGTGTGCCGGACACTTGCTCACATCACCCAATGACCTCACTTATATATTACCAACATGAGGCAAGGGAAAACACAAATTTGCAAACCCTAAATCATTAAGTCTCTCCAAGTGTGCTGCGCGTTTATTCACTCCAATGTTTGAAGAGCAAAGTAGCAACAGAATAAAGGACCAGATCCCAACACTGAGTTCATAGCGTGTCCTTAGTATTGTTGTATTTTTGTTAATGTTATTCACTTATAATTCCTACTCAATTTAGTTAGAAGCATCATATAGGATATTTTGTAAACCATAAATCGTGTGTTTGTGTTTGGCTAGAGTTAGTCAAAGTGGTGAGCTTTGTAATAGAGTTATTATAAAAAGGCTTGCAATAGAGTTATTGCAAGTAAGTGAGGGATTACGAGTTTAATTCCTAGGTTACAATAGGTTGTAATCTAAAATTGCTCGGTTAGTGAAGCTGAAATCCTATGAGTGTAGGTCGTGATTTTTAATACCGTGAGCTGGGAGTTTTTCACGTAAAATACTGCTGTGTTATTTACTTACGGTGTGTGTGTTATGTGGGAACCGATAGAGAAACCAGGTTCTCTATACAGTTTGGTGGACTCTTAGTTTACATCAATTGGTATCAGAGCAGGTTATTTCTATAAGGCTAACACCTAGAAAGGATCCACATGGATGCTCCACCAAATTTTGAAGAAGGTCAATCTACCTACAGACTACCAAGATTTAATGGACAATACTACGGTTGATGAAAGACAAGAATGCATGATCTTCTCATGGATGAAGATCCGGAGCTTTGGGATGTCATTTGTGATGGAATGTTTGTCCCTATGAAGAAAATTGGCGAGATAGCAGTGACAGTCCAAAAGACAAGGAAGGAGTACAATGATGCCAACCACAAAGCTATAGAGAAAAACTTCCAAGCAAAGAAGATCCTCGTCTGTGGTATTGGACCAAACGAGTACAACAGAATCTCACCTTGTCAATCTGCTAAGGAGTTTTGGAGGTTCTTCAAACCACACATGAAGGAAAAACCCAAGTCAAGTAGTCAAATATCGACATGCTCACTATCCAGTATGAACTCATCAAGATGAAGATTGATGAGCCCATTTAGGACATGCATACTCACTTCACTTCCATCAGCAATGAGCTTCATTCTCTAGGAGAGATCATTCCAAGGAACAAACTAGTCAAGAAAATACTCAGTATGTTACTTGGTTCTTGGGAGAGTAAAGTCAATTTATCACGAAAGCAAAAGATCTGTAAAAGCTGACGACAAACTCATTGAAAATCCGAAGACCTACGAAATGAAGAAAAAGAAGGACCATGAAAGAAGAGAATCCAATAAGGAGAATAACCTGGTTCTCAAGGCAGACAACAATGACTCAAGTGATGATGATGCTGATGTCACACCCCTTTTTTCACCTCACTAACCCCTTTAAAATAATAAAAAGATTTTTGAAGCTCAATAGAGTTTTTCAAAATTGAATAGTGACAAAATTGTATTTTAAAAGGATTGTTCAAAGTCACCATCTGACATTTGATTTCGGTGTGTCAGGTCACCGTTTCAAAAGAAAAAAGTTTTCTTTCAAAAAACACATTTGACTTTAAAATTGATTGCACCAGAAATTCTAGGTAAGGGGGTTCATTTGACTCGGGGAGACGGTGTTAGGTATTTTTCGAGTCCCGTAATTAGTATGGTTTCATATATGATCAAGTTAGATTTTAAGAATATTCTAATTAAGGTAAAGCACACAAGAGAAAACAAAATAAACACAAATGAGGTTTGAGGTTGTCGCCACCTAAATAAAAAAAAATTAGAAGAAAAGAAAAAAATATTAAAAAAATATTTATTAACCGATACTATGCTTCCTTCACAACGCTCTTCATGGGTTCCAAAATATTACAAGCTCTGCGGGGCATTCCACGGATGAATTTAACTAAGGGAACAACCTCTCGCCTAAAAAACTAGTAAAACATCCTAATATTGCCTACCCAAATGTTGTCGGCCTAAACATGCTCCTAGCATACAACGTAATAAAAGTAAAATAAATAAAACTTAAAGAAATAAAGAATTAGTTGCATGTTCATTCCCTTTTTAACTTATTATTTCATGTATTTGACCAAGCCTAATTCCTAAAGGATGTGAACAAATTAATCACTAATAGGATTTGGCCTTTTTCCCGATCCCCACGGTCCAACAATCATGAAAAATGTCAAACAAAGCATCAAGAACACAAAATAACACGAGAAGAATAAAGCGAAATGGTGGATCAAAATATGATAAGAGCCTCTTAAGATTCTAATTACTGATTATTCTTACTTCTTAGCTAAAAGAACTATTATGCTAACTTTCTTAATTAACTCTCACCCTCTTGGTTTCTACCTTAACGTATCCATTCAATTTGCCTTTAAACTAACCGGAATCTCACTTGCGCCTCATGCTAACCAAACACACTCATAGCACGAGAACCTTTCAAAAGAAGATTAAAACTAATCACAATGCACGTTCACCTGATTAACTAGTGCAGGGCATATCAGAATTCTCTAATAATGATTTTTAAATCTATAACATAACAGGGAGAGAACAAATCTCATGACCATATGCAAGCTAGACCAATTTATCACACAAACAAGTGGAAAACGACAATTTCGACACATGACCAGCTTAACAATTAAAGCTTTAAACCTCGTGGAACCAGTTTCTTGTGTTGCTGCTATCCAGAATATTTAGTAGACTCCTCAACAATTATCAAGTAGCAAATGCCATCATGTCCTCAACAGGAACCCAATTACACACAAGATCTTTTCTATTTCCTTCTATGCTCAAATAAGCAATACAATTCTCAAACAAATTACTTCGTCAAAAATCATGGAGGCAAGGAGAATAAGGATCAGATTCAACAAAGCAATCAAAGCTGCCCAAAAGCTGATTCAAGTAAACATACCAATTTTCATGCTTAGATATGCGAACAAGGAGCCACTGGAGCCACTGGGCATTATTCAACCTTATCGTCAATTTTGTCCTAAGGGTAGAAAGAATTGAAGGATAATCTCAACACTCGTTTCAAGTTTAAACTCAATCACACAAGCAGAAACATTCGTGACAGTGACAAGAAGTGACATGATAACCTCACACTTTGTTAGCAATTACAAACCAATTAGAGTATCCAACAGACTTCACCTTATGCAAACAAGATGGATTTAAACATGCCTCAAGGTCGTGAATTGAAATAGCTAAGCAAGTAATGAACAAAGGACTCCAACATTCCTTTCACGAGAGCATATTTAAATAGAAACTAATACCAACTCAAATTCAATTTTCATTCTCATATTGTTACGTTCAAAATCGAACAAACCCTATGATTCAACCTTCAGGTTTCAACAAGCAAGGTCATCTCTATGTGTGAATTATCCGAATGTTATTGTCGAAAATCTTAGAGGAACATGATGAAGAAATACCACAGCGAAACAACGTGGGTATAATTTCATTTAAGCTTAAAGATATGCATATACTCCTCAGATCATTACAAATCTGTCACGCCCCGAACCTAGGCGTGGCCGTAACACGGCCTCCGGTGCCTGACTACATGTGACCGAGCGAACTAACTAGCTGGTTGAATTAGCATGTGATATCATAACATGCTGAATGCAGAATATAAACTTATACATGTTGATATACTGAAAGTCTAAATAATATAAATCAAAGTGCAAAAATTCTAATACAATTCTGAAACATATTTGTAGCCAACATAGCTTAACATGAAAAGCCTGTGACCTATCTAACTGTTACTCTAGTCTATGAAGCCTCTAATGAATTGCTGAAAACACTGATTGTTTGAAAATACTGAAGACTGTAAGGTAATGATAATGCCCCGAAAGAACTAGGATCATCAACTAGTTGATACGAGAATCAAGCACTCTGAATCCTCAACCTGTAAAGCATTACTTGCATCGTGAGATGCAGGATCTGGACGAAAGGGACGCGAGTACATTTGAATTGCACAACTATGTAAAGCAACTGAAAGAAAGAAATATAAATGCTGAAACTGATACTGAGCTGATAACTAAGAATTGATAATTGATAACTAAAATGATAACTGTTGAAACTTGTACTGAAATGATAACTGATAAATGAAATGATAAGTGATAATTGAACTGAACAAAGGAAGTAAGGATATGAATACTCCCTCTTCTGAGTTCTGAATGACTAACAACCTATTTATCTGAATAAATAAACTGCAGCCTCAGGCCCAATATATATATGTGCACAAACTGCGGTCTCGGACCCAAGTATACATATACATAACTGTGGCCTCAGACCCAATGATGCATAAAGCATAAACTGCGGCCTCAGGCCCAAATATGCATAAAACATTAACTGCATCCTTAGGCCCAAACATACATAATGTATAAACTGTAGCCTCGAGACCAAATACAGGTGTTTAACATCCAGGGATTTAAAAATAGGAACTGAGAACGTACGGTAATACATGATATTGAAATACTAAACCATATTTAGTTACATGATGCTTGAATGCTGAATAGAATTAAACTGAGACATGTATTCATGAACCGATTATGAAAAGTTATGCTTCAACTATTTATGATATGTTGGTAATCTAGATTGAGACTCGCGGGAATTAAACACAAGTCTATATTAATTACGCACTGAGCTCACAACGTTTGTAATGAAAGTATTGAACGAATTACGAATCTAGAGAATAGAAGTTCTGCAACTATTCAAGGAACTAGGCTTAACTATATTTATGAGGCAATTAGTAACGTCGTAATATAAACGTAGTGTTGGGAGAATCATTAACATTCCCAATATAATGACCCAACCGGTCGTTTCGATAATTTTCACTTCGCTCGATATTTTACGGGCATGAGTAGATCCGTATGATGTATTATGACTTATGTGAATCCTCGGTTTTGGTTTGAGGTTATTCGGAATCTGTTTGGAAGAATGAATTTCATTGTTGAAACTTTTGTTGAATGAGTTGACCTAGTTTGATTTTTTTTGAATTTGACACTGGAACGGAGTTTTAATGGTTCTGTTAGGTGCAGATGGTAATTTTGGACTCGGGCATATGCCCAGATTTTCATTTGGATGTTTCTAGAAAGTCTCGACACTAGTTGGCAAAAATTAGAAATTTGAAGGTTTGGAAAGTTCATAAGTTTGACCGTAATTTGACTTTGAGGATATCGGATTCAGATTGTGATTCCGGGAATTTTATTAGCTTCGTCATGTCATTTGGGACTTGTGTGCAAAATTCGGGTTCATTCCGGGATGATTTGATATGTTTCGGCGCGAGTTTTTGAAATTGGAAGTTCAAAGTTCATAGATTTCAATTTGAGGTGTGAATCGTCGTTTCGATGTTTTTATGTGTGTTTTTAGGTCTCGAGTAGATTCATGTTATGTTATGTGACTCGTTGGCATATTCAGAGGGGGTCCCGAGGGGCTCGGGCGAGTTTCGGGCGAGGTTCGAAGCATTTAAGAAATTTTGGCTAAGGCTGGTAGTTGCTGGTTCTGTTGTGACCGCACCTGCGGCTTGTTTACGCAGGTGCGATGGTCCCACAAGCGACAAGGTAGTCGCAGAAGCGAGAGGGTGCTAGCTGGGGAGGCATCGCAGAAGTGAGGGAGTGCAGGCTGGGGAGGCATCACAGAAGTGGATCTTCGGGCGTATAAGCGCAATCGCAAATGCGACCATGGCCATCGCAGAAGTGGCCTTTCTCGCAAATGCGAGCCGTCTCCCGCAAAAAGCGAAGGTCGTAGATGCGACCTCTTGACCGCAGATGCGGAATCTGCTGGGTAGAAGCTATAAAGTTTGAACGTTTTGGTCTTTCTTTATATTTGGAGATGTGGAACTCGGATTGAGGCGATTTTTGGAGAAAATTTCATCACGAGGATTGGGGTAAATTTTCTCTACTCATCTTTGGTTATATGTCACAAATCTATCTTCATTTTTGGCAATTGGTGAATGAATTTTAAAGAGAAATTAGGGGTTTTGGCCTAAAGTTTGATAACATGAAATTTTGAATTTTGAACATCAATTTGGAGTCAGAATTGAGTGAAATTAGTATGGTTGGACTCGTAATTGAATGGGTTATCGGATTTTGAAGCGCGGGCCCCAGTTGGATTTTTAGCCAATTTCGGGTTTTTGATTCACGATTGATCTTTTCTGATTGGGATTGGTTTCCTTATCCTTGTTTGATGTATTTGAGTTGTTTTTGGTTAGTTTCGAGTCGTTCGGAGGTCGAAACGCATGTGATGGATTCTTTGTAGCATCGCTTGGCATTGTATTGGTTCTTTAGAGGTAAGTAACTCTTCTAAACTTAGTGCTGAAGGTGTGAAACCCCGCCATACGTGTTATGTGATTGGCATTGAGGTAACACACATGCTAGGTGACGGGCGTATGAGTGTTCACCGTGTGAATTGGGACATTGTTGCTTCCATGACACTGTATAGTAGCCCTAGTTTGTTGATAATTGTGTTTTCACCATTACGATAGAGTAAATGAGCTATCAATCATGTTAAATATCGTGTTTAGGCTTCATGCTGATGTTGTTAGGACCCACAATGGTCGTTTCTTATTGTCATATCACTGATTTCATTGATATTTTGTACTCAGTCATATTCATGCATTCATATCATATCTCTATCTCAGTTGTTATTTTTGATACATCATATCATTGTTGTCGGGCTAGTTTCATGACATTATGAGCCCGTGAGCGAAATTGGAGAGAATGATGACTGAGTGAGGCCAAAGGCATGAGTGAGAGTGACATTATGGGTCGGGTTGCATGCCGCAACATATTATATTATACACTATGGGTCGGGCTGCACGCCACAACATATTATATATTTACCTTATGGGTCGGGCTGCATGCCGCATCAATATATTGATTATATTTTATTGGATCGGGCTGTACATCACAGAAGTATTGGATCAGCCTGCATGCCGAAACAGTACTGGAGGGGGCTACACGCCGCAACAATATAGCGCTTGGGCTGAAGGAGCCCCTCCGGAGTCTGTACACACCCCTAGTGAGCGAAGTCGACTATATATATATATATATATATATATATATATATATATATATATATATATATATATAT
>ML420185.1:203441-283676 GCA_005239525.1 Nicotiana knightiana
ACTATATATATATATATATATATATATATATATATATATGTGGATCGGGCTGCACGCCACAACAATTATTGTACAACGCTGAGTGTCTGAGTGCGCTGAGCATTGAGTAGTGAGATTGAGTACTCTGAGAGTGTGAGTACATGATTCCTCTCATAGATACACTGAATTTGCATGCACATACGACATACATGTATAGAGATGCATTTTTCCTCATGTTATATGGTATCACTTCATTCGTGACTTATTATACACATTGATATGTGGGCATAGAGAGGTATTTTATACCTGTTATTTGGAAAGAAAATGAAATATTTTTACTTATTTTGGAAAGGATATTTGGGAAATTTGCAGTTTGCAAACTTACTCGCACTTTTGGCATTTTGGGTAAGATATTTGGGTTTTAACTGAGATACTAGAAAAGCTTGACCATTTTCTGGAAACGTGAACGAGCTGAGCATTTTTACTTCTGAGATACCTCTTTTATTCTTGTATTTATGCTGTTATGAACTGTTGTGAGATCTTGGCATTGAACCCGAACTTGTATTAGATCGTCATTGATTTCAACCTAAGGTTAGGCTTGTTACTTACTCAGTACATAGGGTCGGTTGTATTGATACTACACTTCTGCACATTGCGTGCAGATATTGGCTGTTGAGGTTGCTATGTTCGATGGGAGCTGGATTGAAAATGTACCTTTGTCCCGGTTGTGGCTGCGCCTCTTTCGGGGTAACACTAGATCTATAAAACTTTGTTTATGTATCTTTCAAACAAACCTGTATTTATTTCATTTCAGTTTTGTAAACTCTATTCTTAAAAGCTTATGATTTGTACTACTAGTCCTTGGGAAATGTATAGAATTCAGTAAATTACTTTCGTTTAATTGTTTTGTTAATATTATTGAAATTGGATAATTATTAGTTGGCTTACCTACCGGGTTGGGTTAGGTGCCATCACAACTAGTGGATTTGGGGTCGTGACAAGTTGGTATCAGATCTCTAGGTTCATCGGTTCTATAAGTCATGAGCAAGTGTCTAGTAGAGTCTTGGGGATCAGTATGATGATGTCCATACCTATCTTCGAGAGGCTACATGAAATTTAGGATATACTTCCCATCTTGCGGCATTGATTCAGCTTGAAGCGTAACTCTTTGAAATCCTTTCCATGCATTTGTATGCGCACAAGAGCGCTCGGTATCAGCTGTGCATCGACGACTTGTGATTCCAAGGTTGAGGTGCGAGATGTAATTTTGGCATGCTGACGATGGGCCAATCTGGAGGACTGGAGGCCGGATTTTTTACTGTATCTTGAGCACGGAGATTTCAATTGTGTGAGCACGTGCTTTTGGGACTTATATGTCCGTTGGTATCCACATTAGTGGGGTTTTGATTGGGTGAATGTGTGGTGAGTATGATGTGATTGTGAGATGTGTTCAGATTGTTCCAATGTTACGAGCAGAGTTTACTTGAGATGTAGCAAGGACTGTTGGGTGTTTGATTTCTGTCTTGATTTGGCGTATGGCCTCGAGTTATGGGGGTGTTGAAGGACCTCTCATGTAGTTTAGTTGTGGAGTTAAGTAGATCTCCATGGCGTGTTATGAGTTCAAACTCATGAAGATTAAGTGATTGCGTAATAGTTATGATTGTGGGAGGGTATAAAAAGATGTCAGTTTGAGGCTAAGCCGGTGGGTTATGTCTTGCGGGGTGTCGTGAGGTTGTGTGATCCTATGTTGTTTTGTAGCAACTTCTATTTTAACAGTGGATTATATGTGTTGAAATTTGAGTTCGGGTCGCTTATGAGAGTTGTATTGACTAATACAAGGATGAATGCAAGATTTGCAGATAATGTGAGGTATAATTTGGGTGGTGTTATCTGAGCTTATGAAGGATTTAGTTGAATCTCACTGCAATATGGTGGCAGTAATAAAGTATGATCATAGTGAGTTATTGTGTGTTTTGATCAATGGCTTTGATCCAAGTGGGGGAGTTTGCTATTGATAAGTTGATTGCACGATTATGTGTCGTATTGGTTTTAGTTGAAGTATACTGGTGAATTAGTTATGTCTTGTAAAGGTGGAGTTTGAGAATGACTCGAGTAATGAAAATTTCTAGATACAAGTGGTATTATACTCTATGGGTATATAAGAATCATTGAATGATTGAGTTGTTATTCGTAAGGGATGTAGTGTGCGTGAAGTAGGAATTTTCTCGGTTGCGTAGGAGTGTGGGTTACTTCTTTGGGTGTCGTCGTGCCAGTGAGGCACCAGTCATTTGGCCCGTTTGGGGCGGTGCAATTGAGATTTGAGCAGAGTGGATGACTCTCGAGAATGGTTCTAATGAATTCAAGAATTATATGTGGTAATTATGAATTTCGTAACGGTATATGGCTAGGACCTGATATTTGCATTGGACAGTGTCGAGACTTGTGGTATTTTTATATCATTATGGATTATGCATTTCAGCATCAAGAAGGTGAAGGGAACAATTTTAGGTTCGCATAAGGTCTCTTTAGAGTGGGTGTCTCGGTTGTGGTGCTTCGGGGTGCTTAAGAGGGAAGTCAGCAACTTATGGGCCTTAGGGCATTGTGGTTTTATACTAGGGTCTCTTGTGTAGTGAATTTTGGTTAGGGATTGTGGAGTTCTAACAAGGAGACGTATCAATTTAAAGGCAATTTGTAAAGGTATTGGAGAAATAGGACAACTAGGTAGTAGGTTGGATCAATACAATAATGGGTATGATCGGTTCTTTGGGTACTTATGATGTGGTGATTCCCTACAGGTGTTTCGTGGCGATGCTTTTGGGTTTTGGCGACCTACGTGGCTGGGTTGAGTTAGAGAGATTCGGTCCTGATAGCTTGGTTATCTGAAAATGGGTTTCGAAGAGTTCTCAATGGTTTTTACCACAGTTCGAGGGGTATATTTCTTACTGGCGTGAGGAACATGTGGCGCATAGTGAATTTCTCCTGGATGAAATCAAATGGAAGGCCCTTGGCTAATTGAGTATTTAGTTGCTTATGACTCGGAGTGGGCTATGAAGTTCTCGTATTTTTCATATGATGGCATGGTATATGCGCTATGCTGTGTGGGATTTGAGATTTACGTGAGCGAGATCACAGTTCAGTTTTGAAGGGAAGGTCATGAAATTCGTGGGCAACATGGACGGTTTCAGATGTCTAGGTAAATGATAACTAATTGGTATGGATTAATGAGAGTATACATTTCATAAGGGGCAATGCGTTTAATATATGGATAGTTCACTAGTACTGCGACACTTTCCTGATCGACTATTGTAATTCAAAATTTTCTACGTGGCATAGAATAATTTTAGAAGTATTCCTCGTGGGATGATCGTGTATGAGCCATGTGATAGGAATTATAGCTGTGGAGTTGGATCAGATATGGTGATTCGTGTGTTCTATGGATTTGGAGACTGGAAGGTCTCATGAGCGGATTGTTCCATGGTTGTGGACTGTGAAGTCATGGCCGAAGCTAGCCAGATGATAGTATGTGTTATGATTCAGACATTGTGGGGTTTTCGGAGGCTTATTTATGCATTTGTGGGTGCCCGAAGTTGATTTGGGGGCTCCATTGATAGTCCTAATTAGGATGTGTAATCTATACCGAGTTGGATGGATTGGCTCCATAATACTATTGTTGAGGGATGTGCTATTTGGTTGTTGCTAAGCTTATTCATATTCTGAAATTTCCTGTGAGATATTCTGCTATGGTACGAGGGGTTGTGATTCGTTGGTTTTTGGAACACATGGTGCGGTTCTATGGTGGTCTAGTAGCGGAATCTAGTAGTTGATTAATTGGGTATTGCATGATTGAGGGCATATTGGTTATGTCCTTTAGGGATTTATGTGGCATTGTGTCATTTGATTTTTCGTGGTTATGGTAATGCACTTTGGGTACTTGATCCCGAATTTCACGTGGTTATTGATTTTGAGCAGGGTGGCTCGAGGTATATGAGATGGATCATCGTCTGGATGGAGTCGTACATTGTGGCGGAGTTATGTTGAGGTATGAACCTTTGTGATGGAGTCAGGTATAGGTTCTTAGCATTGCATTGTGGTGATACCCGTTGAGCTTGCGGACGATTCTCTTGATTGAGTCATTTTCGCTATTGAGTACATTTGGATTGTTGTTTATTGGTGCATGTATTGCACGGTTCGTCGCTCTGGGTAGTATTGATGTTGTGTATCAGTAGAGTAGTTGGTAGTTGATAAGATGAAGTCATCGAATCTAGGATGGGTGTTATCGATTTTGAGGTATATTTGGAAGGATAATATCGAAAGTCAGCTTAGGAAATTGGCTATAGTCCTTGTTGAAGGAGAGGGAGCTCCACCACTTGTTAATTTGATGAATGGTTATGAGCTTCTGCGTGTTCTTTCATTATCCGCAGTGTACAAAGGTTTTAGAATGAGGTTTTTGTTAGGTATGAGGTTTATTACCGGGATTGGGTTGTTCTGAGTAGTTACTGTGATAGGAGATCTTGCTACGGGTATTGGGGTTGTGTGGTATATCCTGTGATTGTAGCTTGGCTTATGGTTGTGGTTTGGTACAGCTTGTTCAGATGTATACATCGTGTAGGTTACGAGATCCATATATTATAAGAAATTCCAGATGTTGGAAAAAATGTATTCTAAGGCTTATGGGCTAGGTTGAATATGAGAAATTTCAGTTATGTTGTGTTGTCGGTCCTATAGGGTGATGTGGGATCACCCCCGGGTATGTGCATGGTAAGGTTATACGTCGTTTTAGTGGTTTTGGGAACAACTCTTGGCATGTTCGAGGATCCCCGACTGGTATTTCGAGCATTTTCACTTCGCTCGATAGTTTACGGTCATGAGTAGCTCCGTATGATATATTATGACTTATGTGAATCGTCGATTTCGGTTTCAGGTTATTCGGAATCAGTTTGGAAGAATGAATTTCATTGTTGAAACTTTAAGTTGAAAGAGTTGACCTAGTTAGTTTTTTTTGTGAATTTGACCCTGGAACAGAGTTTTAATGGTTCCGTTTGGTCCGAATGGTGATTTTGGCCTAGGTTATATTCCCGGATTTGCATTTGGATATTTCTAGAAGGTTTCGACACTAGTTGGCGAAAACTGGAAATTTTAAGGTTTGGTAAGTTCATAAGTTTGATCGGAAGTTGACTTTGAGGATATTGGATTCGGATTGTGGTTCCGGGAATTTGAATAGCTTCGTCATGTCATTTGGGATTTGTGTGCAAAAATCTTGTTCATTCCGAGATGATTTGCTATGTTTCGGGCCGAGTTTTGGAAATTGGAAGTTCAAAGTTCATAGATTTTGATTTGAGGTGTGATTCATCGTTTTGATGTATTTATGTGTGTTTGGAGGCCTCAACTAGGTTTGTTTTATGTTATATGACTTGTTCACATGTCCAGACGGAGTCCAGAGGGTCTCGGACGAGGTTCATAGCATTTTGGAAATTTTGGCTAAGGCTGGTGGATGCTGGCTCTGGTGTGACTGCACCTGCGGCTGGTTTGCGCAGGTGCGATGGTCGTAGAAGCGACAAGGCAGTCACAGAAGCGAGGGGGTGCTGGCTGGGGAGGCATCACAGAAGAAGATCTTCGGGCGCATAAGTGCAATCGCAGATGCGACCATGGCCATAGCAGAAACGACCTTTCTCACAAATGCGAGCCGTCTTCCGCAAAAGCGAAGGTCGCAGATGCGCCCTCTTGACCGCAGATGCGGAATCTGCTGGACAGAAGCTATAAAACTCGAAGGTTTTGGTCTTTATTCATATTTGGAGATGTGGGACTCGGATTGAGGCGATTCTTGGAGCAAATTTCATCATAAGGATTGGGGTAAGTGTTCTCTACTCAGCTTTGGTTATATTTCACGAACTTCATTTTTGGCAATTGGTGAATGAATTTTAAAGAGAAATTGGGGGTTTTGGCCTAAAGTTTCATAACATGAATTTTTGAGTTTTGAACATCGATTTTAGAGTCAAAATTGAGTGAAATTAGTATGGTTGGATTCGTAACTGAATGGGTTGTCGGATATTGTGAATGAATTTTTGAGTTTTGAACATCAATTTTGAGTCGGAAATGAGTGAAATTAGTTTTGTCGGTTTTCGAGGCGCGGGTCCGGGTTAGATTTTTGGCCTATTTTGGATTTTTGATTCAAGATTGATCTTTTCTGATTGGGTTGGCTCCCTTACCCTTGTTTGATGTATTTGAGTCGTTTTTGGTTAGTTTCGAGTCGTTCGGAGGTCGAAACGCACATGATGGATTCTTTGGAGCATCGCTTGGCATTGTATTGGCTCTTTCGAGGTAAGTAAATCTTCTAAACTTAGTGCTGAGGGTGTGAAACCCCGCCATACGTGTTATGTGATTGGCATTGAGGTGACACACATGCTAGGTAACGGGCGTATGGGTGTGCACCGTGTGAATTGGGACATTGTTGCTTCCATGACACTGTATAGTAGCCCTAGTTTGTTGATAATTGTGTTTTCACCATGCGATAGAGTAAATGAGCTATCAATCATGTTAAATATCTTTTTTAGACTTCATGCTGATGTTGTTAGGACACACAGTGGTCGTTTCTTATTTTCATCTCACTGATTTTATTGATATTTTGTACTCAGTCATATCATGCATTCATATCATATCTCCGTCTCAGATGTTATTATTGATACATCATATCATTGTTGTCGAGCTAGTTTCGTGACATTGTGAGCCTGTGAGCGAGACTAGAGAGAGTGATGACTGAGTGAGGCCGAGGGTCTTAGTGGGAGTGACATTATGGGTCGGGCTGCATGCCGCAACATATTATATTATACATTATGGGTCGGGCTGTACGCCGCAACATATTATATATTTACCTTTTGGGCCAGGCTGCACGCTGCAAAAATATATTGATTATATTTTATTAGATCGGCTACACGCCGCAATAGTATTGGATCGGGTTACACTCCGCAACAGTATTGGATCAGGCTGCACGCCGCAGCAGTATTGGATCGGGCTAAACGCCGCAACAGTATTGGATCGGGCTGCACCGCAACATTATAGCGCTTGAGCTGAGGAACTCCTCCGGAGTCTGTACACACCCCTAGTGAGCGCAGTCGACTATATATATATATATGTGGATCGGGCTGCACGCCGCAACAATTATTGTACAACACTAAGTGTCTGAGTACGCGGAGAATTGAGTAGTGAGATTGAGTACTATGAGAGTGTGAGTACATGATTTATCTTCTGGATACATGGCATTTGCATGCACACATGACATACAAGCATAGAGATGCATTTTGCCTCATGTGATATGGTATCACTTCATTAATGATTTATTATACACATTGATATGTGGGCATATAGGGGTATTATATACTTGTTATTTGGAAAGAAAATGAAATATTTTTATTTATTGTGGAAAGGATATTTGAGAAATTTGTAGTTTTCAAACTTACTCGTACTTTTGGAATTTTTGGTAAGATATTTGGGTTTTCACTGAGATACTTGAAAAGCTTGACCATTTTCTGGAAGCGTGAACGAGCTGAGCATTTTTATTTCTGAGATACCTCTTTTTATATTTGTATTTATGATGTTATGAACTGTTGTGAGATCTTGGAATTGAACCCGAACTTGTATTAGCTCGTCACTGCTTTCAACCTAAGTTTAGGCTTGTTACTTACTTAGTACATAGGGTCGGTTATACTGATACTACACTTCTGCACATTGCGTGCAGATGTTGGTTGTTGAGTTTGTTGTGTTCGATGGGAGTTGGACTAAAGATATACCTGCGTCCCGATTGTGGTTGCCCCTCGTTCGGGGTAGAATTAGATCTACAAAACTCTGTTTATGTATCTTTCAAACAAACCATGTATTTATTTCATTTCAGTTTTGTAAACTCTATTCTTAAAAAGCTCATGATTTGTACTACTAGTCCTTGGGAAATGTATAGAATTCAGTAAATTACTTTCGTTTAGTTGTCTTGTTAATATTATTGAAATTGGATAATTATTAGTTGGCTTACCTTGCGGGTTGGGTTAGGTGCCATCACGCCTAGTGGATTTCGGGTCGTGACACCCAAACATAAATATTTAGCCTCACATACATTAACTTCCTGCTCTTGAGCTTAATACAACATTCGCCAACCCTTTCAACTTTAATCTATATCAATGCAAGTCAAAGGAATTTCATATTAGCAATAATACTCATGTTTTGGCCACTTAGGCCTTTTATCAAACACTCAGTAGGCATAAAGCTTCATAGTCCTTATTAAAGGTGTTTCTACACCCAACAAGCCATTCTCTTGCTCCTAGATAAATTCTAAAATCTCAAATTTCTTATAATCAATATCACTGTTTTTCACCCATAAGATAAACAACACCCTTAACCAATAATCAACAATCAACAATCAACAAATATAATTGTTCATGTTTTTCTATCTAACCTATGAACTCATATCTCATGAACATAAAGTCTATAACCATTAATCCAATGGTACAATCTTATAGGGTGAAGAGATTTCCTTTTTGAAGTTCAATCCTCTTGAATTCAAGTTCTAAGGTTTCTTCTTTCAACAATGATGCCACAATCGAATATCTAATAATTTGGAGGGTTTATCCATGTTAATAAGGTGTTGGGGATATGAAATCAACTTAGAATAATCATTAGAACTTACCGTGGATGGTGGAGGGACCTTTAAGGAGTTAGGTTCTTGAGAGCTTCCTTTTCTCGAGCAAGTTTTTTAGTTTTGGGGTGTGGGGGACAAAGTAGGGTTTTAAAAATGACTTGTCGGGTGCATTGCCGTGCACCTGAATGCATAGAATGGCAGTAGCACTGCCACAAGTGCGCGGCCACGCATGTAACCACCTGGGCGCGCACCTGGGCGCGTATATTGCGCATTGCATTGTAAAATACACATAACTTTTTGCACAAAGATTCGTTCAGGCTCCACAATATATCATTGGAAATATATTACAAAGGGTTACAACTTTTGTATTTTGAGTTTTTTCCAATTCCTAACATATTCTTACTACATCCTGCTGCAAGACAAACCTTTTGTAAACTCAATCGATTTTACCGAATCTTATGCACCTCACTCTCGGTCTTGATTCTAAAATAACTGTTTTCACCCATACTCATCCCTCTAGGACTTCATATGTATAGAATATCAAAGTAATATCCATTTAACATATCCACACCTAGCCCGAATGCACGAGGTGTTACAAAATCAATCAACACTAACAGGAAAACTTTTGCAAACATTGAGGTAACTAGTCGAACTAAATATTATAGTAAGGTGACATAATTCAGTAATCTATGCAATCAAAAACCAAATGCGACTTCAGTCAAGCATGTTGGAATCATGTAAATCCGAGATTGTACGACATTTGAACACAAAAACAAAATAGAACAGATGCGCATACCAAAGAGTATTCGTCTAGACTCATCATCAATCAGAATCAACAATCAACTTCTATTAACACTCGAACTTTACCATTTTTAAAATTCAAACCAACTCTAATTACTTATCCTAGGCTCTCGTCATATTCAATCGCACCATTAAGCAGAGATATAGAAGAGAGGGAGATATGAACCTGAAAATTGAGCTTTCAATTGATGTTTAAAGCGAAAAGTGATTCTGAATATGCGAATTCCAGCAATGAGCCAATCCAAAATAGCAAAATGAAATACATTCTAACTGAAATGACGAACTCGAACCTTAGACGATGAATTGAATGGGGTTCAAACAAACTCTATCAATGACTCCCCCCCCCCCCCCCCACAAACCCAAAAAAAAGAATCTGAAGCTTGACTTGAAAAAACAAAACCTTTTTTTGTTGTTGTATTTTTTTGAAATCTAAACCAAACTAAAAATCTGAAAATGAAAAATGAGCAGAAGAACTCCCTTGAAACCCTAGCAGCTTGTGATTGCTTTGTTGAATCTGATCCTTGTTCTCCTTGCGTCCATGATTTTTGATGAACTAATTTGTTTGAGAACTGTATTGCTTATTTTAGCATAAAAAGAAATAGAAAAAATCTTGTGTGTAATTGGGTTCCTGTTGAGGACATGATTGCATTTTCTATTTGATAATTGTTGAGGAGTCCACTAAATATTATGGATAGTAGCAACACACGGAATTGGTTCCGTGAGGTATAAAGCTTTAATTGTTAAGCTGGTCATGTGTCGAAATTGCTGCTTTCCACTTGTTTGTGTGATAAATTGGTCTAGCTTGCATCCCGTCATGAGATATGGTCTCTCCCTGCTATGTTATAGATTTAGAGAATTCTTATATGCCCTACACTAGTATGCAATCATACTAGTTACGGGACTCGGGGAATGCCTAACACCTTCTCCCCGAGTCAAATGAACCCCCTTACCTAGATTTTCTGTTGTTGTCAGTTTTAGAGTCAAATGAGTTTTTTGAAAAAAAACTGTTTTCTTTAGAAACGGTGACCAGACACATCGAAAATAAATGTCAGGTGGCGATTCTGAATAATCTTTTTAAAATATAATTTTGTCACTTTCCAA
This sequence comes from Nicotiana knightiana, assembly GCA_005239525.1. Classification (NCBI taxonomy): domain Eukaryota; kingdom Viridiplantae; phylum Streptophyta; class Magnoliopsida; order Solanales; family Solanaceae; genus Nicotiana; species Nicotiana knightiana. The sequence goes on from ML420185.1 coordinate 213,946, forward strand.
TTTTGAGAAACACTTTTGAGCTTCAAAAATCTTTTTATTATTTTAAAGGGGTTAGTGAGATGAAAAAATTGGTGTGACAACTTTGGCGACTCTGTTGGGGAGTTGCGGGTTCGATCTGATAATTTGATGTAGTTGGCTTTTTAGAATTTTCGGTTGAGGTTTTTATGTTTTTTTATTTGCTTTATTTGATTTTTATTTTGTTTATGTCATTTTATTATTTGCTAGTTATTTAAGTTTTACAGTTTTTCTTTATGTGTTACTGCTTTATAACTATCATCATATGCATTACCCGATCAATTCTTTCTGCAATAAGTCTTGTAGTGCGCGTCGCGTACACGAACTCTTCGTTGAGTCACCCTTATTTTAGGAGAGGGCCCGTCAGACATATGGAGTGGGAGGAAAGTTTGAGAAACCACTATTGACGATATGTTCCCCTGAATTGCCTTATTAGTGAACCCCAAACGTAGGTCAGCCTTTAGGTCATTTTTCTTTGCATCATATCATTATGACCTAGCATTTCCCTGTCCTAGTTACCATGTCCTTAGTAGCAAGCTTGTCCAAATTGTGTCAAATGGGCCCGCCGTCCCAAAGGGATTTTCAATCATCCTATGTGCTAAATATTGTATCTTTGAGGGTAAAAATGTCATTTGGCGGACTAATGTTTGGGAAAGAATGGTGAAAAATGAAGTAAGAGAGAATGTTGAGGGTTTTATCACTTTTACTTTATTGCCCTGTTTTCTAAAAAGAAAAGAAAAAATCTTACACTTTCTTATCATTTTTCAAAAAAGACAAATATTTTTTTCCGAATCAGTTGCATTTTTCAAAGCTTTCTCCCATATCCAATCCTCCCGAACTACGCATACCTGATTTTCATATTTCAGGGAGGGATACATATGCAATCCACATAGGGTCTGGTCTTCCTCATCTTCCTAGTGAGTCTGAAGTTCTTGGTTTCGGGGCTCGTAGCCAAATCTTGCATGTCTAGCCACTTTTGACCACGTCGACCATTCTTGCAAAATGGGGCTATTTTCGCAAGAGTGATTCAGTGATCCGCATCTTATATTCTTGAATCCACATTTAGGTGTCTCTGTACTTTAAGTTCGGTCTTTGTTGAATTTGCATGTCTAGCCACTTTTGGCCACATCAGCCGTTTTGCAAAATAGGGTCATTTTCGTAAAAGTGGTTTTGTGACCCATGTCTCAGAATCTTGAGTCCACAAATAGCTGTCCCACTACTTTAAGGTCTGTCCTTGTTGATTTTACATCTTTAGCCACGTTTGGCGATATCAGTCATTTTTGCAAAATGGATAATTTCTGCAAAGTAATTTTGAAGGCCATGATTATAGGGGGTTGGAATCTATATAAGCCTTAGTGGGGAATTTACATGTCCTGGAGGTCGCCTTTGTCGAGTTTGCACTAATATCCACCCTTGTCCACATAGGCCATTTTGCAAAAATAGCCTAATCATGTCAGTCATGTGTCCAATAGGAAGCATTGTGGTGTCACATAATGTCTTTAGTCGCTAACTGTGTTCTGTTCATTCAGGTATGGACCTACTAATTCGATCCAAAGTGTTGATGGTAGTGAAGATTCCAAGGAAGTTGGTCAAGTGCTGGAAAATGTTTTCATTGTTAGAGCATCACGAGCTAATGGATAAGTTGGGCTCTCTCAGTTCGCTTCTTGATATCACACCTTCCCCGGACTTAGTGGAGGCGATGCTGACCTATTGGCGCAAAATATGGTTTTCGGATTTGGAGAGTGTGAAATTACTCCTACCCTGTTAGAAATGTCTGGTCTCACTCATATAAGTTACATAGACAGAGACATGATACTTCCTTGAGATCATTCTAGAATAAGATTTCTTAGCGACTTGGGCCTTAAAGACAACAAGCATTTAGGATGCCTCGATCAGTCTTGGATATATTTGGATTATTTGTTTGCAAATTTGGGCCTCGTGATGGCTTTGACGTCTTTTGGGATGATTTTTTCACAACCAAGGCAAAGTGGAAAAGATGTCGGCTTGAAGCATTTATCCTTGCTTTGTTGGGTATATTCGTGTTTCCTATGGACGAGAGGAATATTAGCACCCGATTAGAATCTGTAGAGATTGCATTATTTCATGAGAAACAACACAAAACTATTACCGTTGTGCCAATAATCTTGGCAGAGTTGTATCGAGCCCTCAGTGAGGTTAGGGGATGTGTTAGGTTTTTTTAGGGGAGTAACCTTTTTGCAGCAATTGTGATTTGATGAAGCACTTATACACTGCTTCTTTACTCTTTCTCGCCGTCTGTGCTTTGCGTGATCGGGTGATATGCATTGAGCGTAGGATGGAGTCTCCTAAGTTTACATGTCCAGTAGGAGTCATGGCTTGGATTGAGTTCTTAGGGTTGAGGACAAGTGGGAATGTTTTGTGGACCTACCTTTGGCTTCCCTTAGATGAGATCTTGGTAAGATATCGCATGTACCCTTTCTTGATGTTGATAGGACTTAGGTGTGTTAATCTGTACACGCCGATTAGGGTGATGCGACTGTTGGGCAGAAGGCAAGGGTAATCGCCAACTGTGAATCTTCGGAGGCTCATCATAAATTTTAGTAAAAAGGCGGCTGATGAGATCAAGTACGTGCAATATAGGAACAATGCAATATAGGAACAATGCAAAGAGGATGAAAAAGAATATATTAGTAGAGGACATTGGCAAGACCAAATGTACTCACGAGTATTTCATTTGGTTGTAGTCTCTTCCACCAGGGGTCAGTACTCCATTACCAACACATCTTAGGGGTCGAGTTGTTCAGACAGATGATCCTCACGAGGCTTTGGATCCAGATCCTTGGGGTAGGCTTGAGTTTCTAGGGTCTTAATTGGCAGGTTTGTTAGCAAATGTGGAGTGCAGCATGGTTAGTATTTGTTTAGGGTCGGCCTTCAGGAGGCGGGGGCACATGCCAGGACCTTTGTTCCCAGCATTGGTGCATATTTACCAGGCATGTTACAAAGCTTGAGCATGACAGATGCCCCAGGAACATCCCAGCCGGGGACACCGCATTCAGGAGCTGTTGGAGAGACTTTCTATTTATATGTTTTGAGTCTGTTTTATTTTGTCTTTTACTTTCTCGTCTTTCCAGTATTACTGATTCCTTTAGGCAGTGTCGGAGTCTGTCATAGTTTGGTTGAGTTTGTCGGAGTATCAAAAAAGATTTTTTTTAGTTTATTTTGTTCATCACTTTTCCAGAACTATGATTGGTCTGATTCATGTGGATCATGATATGTAGGCAACCTACATTGAGTTTGATCAAATCATTTTTAGATTTTAATAAATAAAAAAAGGAAATTGGGTGACAGTGTGGGTGAAAGAAAGAAAAAAGTGATAATTAGTAAGAAAAAGAGTGGAAAGAAAAGAGAAGATTGAAATGAGCATAAAATTGGGATGATGCCATATGACCTTGCGACCCTCAAATTCATTTTAGAACCGTTAAATATTGTTAGGTGCATTGCATGTAACGTGATTTTATTATGTGATAAATGCCTTAATGCTAACATGTTGAATTTGTTTTGTTCTTCTCTGTTATCTTTATTATAATTTCAGGAAAGCGATTAGTTTGTTGACATTTTGGCTAGTCATCCATACAACACCAAGTCAAAGTGCAAGGCAGTCATGGCTAGCAAAGAATTGGACACAAGTGTTGTTGACCCATCGAGGGAGATTGTGGAATCGGAGTCAGAGTTGAAAGAGGAGCTCCAAAGTTTGAAACAACAAATGGTAAAGATGTACCAGGCTTGGATCAAGGGCATCCTCCACCCTCATTCCCCACTAACTATACAGAAAACCCTTCCTCTATCTCACCACTGTCACAAACCCAGGTTCCCACTACCGTTGATCTTTCCCCTTAACATGCACCGGGCTTTACCCCTTATCACAACTACCCTGGCACCTCGTCCCAACCTTTGCATGCTCCACCAGCCAAAACAACCTCATATCCCGCTCCAACATCCACTCCTATTTTTGTAGCCCCTCCTCAAGCTACCCTGAACTAATCTTCTAGTGAACCAACGTTCAAAGTTCCTGATGCCAAGTACTATGCACCAGAAACAACTTTCAAGGTCCCGGATCCTTATTGTTATACCCATCACTTTCAGCCTCCCGTTGAAGCCAAGAAACCCGCTAAGAATGTGGATCAAGATGAGATATTCAGGAAGGTGAAGAGTTTAGAGTTATCTTTGAGGAACATGCAAGGGATAAAAAGCCAAGTAAGTGTGGCTTACAAGGACTTGTGCTTGTTTCCTGACGTCCAACTGCTCGCCGGGTTTAAGATGCCAAATTTTGATCTATACGACGAACATTGGGATCCCGTGGCCCATTTAAGAGGTTATTGCAGTAAGATGAGTCATACATATTGGAAGGATGAGTTATTAATGGCCTATTTCAGTCACAGTTTGAGTGGGGCAGTCTTGCAATGGTACACCCTCCAAGATGCTAACAGGTGGTATACATGGGACGATATGGCTCAGGCCTTTTCCCAGAACTTTCAGTACAATATAGACATTGTCCTGGATCACCTATTACTAACCAAGGTAGAAATGGATCCCAATGAAATCTTTAGGGAATATAGGTTCAGATGGAGAGAGCAAGCTGCCCGAGTCAATCCTCCGATGGAAGAAGACGAGTTGATCGAGTACTTTCTTCAAGCCTTAGAGCCCACTTACTTTGGCCACTTGATCTCAGCCATAGGTAATCCTTTTAACGATGTGGTAAAGATGGGAGAAATGGTGGAAGAGGGGATCAAGTCAAGCAACACATGATCTACTCTGCTGTTAAAGCAACCACGCAGGCAATCCAGAATGACACAGGAAGTTTGTTAGGCAAGAAGAAGAAGGATGATGTTGTTATGGTTGTCTCTGGACCGTGGCATGGCCCAAGGGGTTCGCCTCACTAGCACACTCAGCCTCGACCCAACCCCAAGCCTACACCCAAGATCCATTTAAACCACCCCAACATTATTTCACACTACAAGACCCTCAATGCTCAGTCAGACCACCCCAATACAAAGTTCATCACGCACAGTCATATGCTCAACCCCATTCTTACCCGCAATGGCGTGCTCCAACTCCACAAAATTCTTCCCACAACCCTACCGAAACCCTATTGGTATGACCTTTTGACCAAGGCCGGAGTATAAGAGAGAAAGGCAGTATCGGAAAGAAACCTTCACTCCTCTTGAAGAGTCCTATGCCAGTTTGTTTCAAAGGTTGAGGCAGTTGGACGTGTTGAGGCCGATTGAGGCAAAGATACCAAATCCACTCCCAAAAAACCTTGATTATTATCTAAGGTACGTGTATTGTTCTGATGCCCCTGGGCACGATATATAGAAATGTTGGGATTTGAATAGAGCAATACAAGATCTTATTGATGCAAATAAAATTGTAGTACAGAATTCGTGTGCATCAAACGTCCACCAAAATCTATTTCTAGCCCATGTAGAGACACACATGATTGAAATAGTTCGTAAAGATGGGGAGTTCAGGAATTCTTCCAAGTCCATCATGATGATTCGTGATAGTGAAGGTAATTCAGTTAAGGCTATAGACTCTACATAAGCAATGCCCTTGGCAGTTGAAGGGGTGACAGGGAAACTAAGCATGCTCAGCGTGAAGCCACTTGTGCTGGTTATGAAAGGGCCTTCGAAGGATGTTAGGGCAAGTTAGGAAAAACCGTAAGTGGTCGTTCCAGGGATCCCAAGCAAGCCTGTAATAGTCATGAAAGGGGCTCCTATTACCTTAGTTGTTACCAGTGACCAAGTTGCTAGCGGTTGATATAAAGGTTGTGACGTGGAATTACAAACAAGTGATAGTGACATATAAAGGGAAGGAAGTGCGGGAAGAAGTCAATGAAAATGGAGGACTGACTCGTTCTGGGATGTTTTTTACCCCAGAAGAATTGAGGAAGTCCAAGCCTATCAAGGATAGCCAAATCCCATTAAAGAAGCCGGTCACCGAAGTAGAGGCTGAATATTTCATGAAAAAGATGAAAGTGCAAGACTATTCCATTGTGGAGCAATTAAGGAAAACACCTGCTCAGATCTCTCTTTTGTCTTTACTGATACATTCAGATGAACATCACAAAGACCTGATGAAGATTTTGAATGAGGCACATCTTCTTAACAAGATCATAGTGAATCAGTTGGAAAAGATTGCTAACAAAATCTTCGAAGAAAATATGATCACTTTCTCAGATGATGAACTTCCTATGGAGGGTACAAAACACAACTGAGCTTATTATCTCACGGTGAAGTGCAAATATTTTCCCTTTGTCTACTCTACAAAAGTTAAAGATCAGCACTGAAAGAATCAACATGAACATTGTATGTGTTTGAGGCTTTGATGGAGGAGGGAAAGATTCTGTCGGTGATATAATGCTCGAATTATCGATAGGGCCAGTTGAGTTCACTATGGAATTCCAAGTGCTAGATGTGGATGTCTCCTACAATTTGTTATTAGGCAGGCCCTGGATACATGCGCCTAAGGCAGTCCCATCTTCTCTGCATCAAATAGTAAAGTTCGAACAGGCAGGAAATAGTTGTGCACGGTGATAAGGACATATCTGCTTATAATGATACATATGTTCCATTTATTGAAGCTAAAGATGATAAAGGGACTTGGGTCTACCAAACTTTTAAAACTGTGTCTGTTGAGAAGATTCCTGAGGGAGAAGGCATTCCACGTCGAAATCTATCCTCCACGTCCATCATGGTAGCAAATGAAATGTTGAAGAATGGATTTATGCCGGGTAAAGGTCTGGGTTCATCTATACAGGGTATTGTGCATCCAGTGTGCCCACGTGAAACTTTTGGTACATTTGGTTTGGGATTCATGCCCACAGAGAAGGACATAAAAAGGGCTAAAAAGCTTAAAGGGAATGTATGGTCTCTCCCCAAGCCTGTTTCACACATCTCCAAGTATTTTGTTAAAGCTAGGGGTCGCAAAACATCCAGTATCATTTTACTCGGAACCTGTAGTCGATGTTGATGAAGAGCTGATCAAGAGGTTCCAGAGTCTGTTCGATGAGGTTAATATGGTGGAAATTGCGTAAGGTTCTAGTAACACAGATGTGCAACTCTTTGGGCCAAATGTGAAGCTCAGCAATTGGGAAGCTACTCGCCTCCCCACCCGGAAGGAGTTTTGGTATTTTGCTTTGTTTTCCTTTATGTTATGTGGGTTAATCAAAAGTTCTAATCCAGATTTTATTTTTCGCTCGTTTTGATGTTCAAATCCTTCTATCCTTTATTTTCAATGAAATGCAATTTTCCGTTTCCATCATTCCTAATAGTGTTTCATTTTGTTTTTCTTTTGTACAATTCTTTTTATGCTGGTTCTAATGACATGACATACATGCGAAATTTTCAACCAAGTCTTAAAATTCAGTATAATCTTGAAATAATGATCCAAGAAGGAGAATATGATGAAGAAACATCATTTGAGGAAATAAGTTAAGAACTAAAATATTTTGAAGCAAAACCAAAGCCTAATTTGATTGAAATTGAAACAATCAATTTAGGAGATCAAGACAATGTAAGGGAAATTAATATAAGTGTGCATTTGGAACCGCAAGTCAGTGAAGAAATAATAAAAGCACTATTTGAGTACAAAGATGTCTTTGCATGGTCGTATGACGATATGCCGGGCTTACGTATCGATTTGGTAGTTCATAAATTTCCAACTGATCATGCATTCCCTCATGTCAAGCAGAAGTTAAGAAAGTTCAAGACTGACATGAATGTGAAGATTAAAGAAGAAATCACAAAGCAACTTGGGGCAAAGGTCATTCGGGTCACTCAATACCCCACTTAGTTAGCTAATGTTGTGCCAGTACCAACGAAGGATGGTAAGACCAAGGTATGTGTTGATTATCGTGATCTAACAAGGCAAGCCCAAAGGATAATTTTCCATTGCCGAACATCCACATTTTGATTGATAATTGTGCCAAGCATGAGATTGGGTCTTTTGTGGATTTCTACGCAGGATATCACCAGATCCTGATAGACGAGGAAGATGCAGAAAAGAGAGCGTTCATCACATTATGGGGAATATATTGCTACTGGGTAATGTCATTGGTCTGAAGAATGTTGGGGAAAATTACATGAGGGCAATGACTACCATATTTCATGACATGATACACAGAGAGATTGATGTTTATGCAGATGATGTGATCATAGAGTCAAAGAAATAGTCCTACCATGTAAAGGATTTAAGGAAGTTTTTCCAAAGGCTTCACAGGTATAACCTCAAACTTAATCCAGCAAAATGTGCATTTGGGTTTTCATCCAGAAAGATGTTAGGATTCGTGGTTAGTCGACGCGGTATTGAGTTAGACCCATCAAAGATCAAAGTTATCCAAGAGTTACCACCGCCCAAGAATGAAAATGAGGGGACGAGCTTGCTCGGAAGGTTAAATTACATCAGCAGGTTTATTGCTCAACTCATGACAACCTGTGAGCCCATCTTTAAGTTGCTGAAGAAGAATGTTGTAGTCAAGTGGACTGACGAGTGTTAAGAATCATTTGAAATGATCGAGAGGCACCTGTCAAACCCACTTGTGCTGGTTCCGTCGGAGCTTGGGAGACTGTTGATTCTCTATTTGACAGTCCTAGACAATTCTTTCAGCTGTTTATTGGGTCAACACGATATCATGGGAAAGAAAGAGAAAGAAATCTATTATCTAAGTAAGAAGTGAACTCTTTATGAGGTTCACTATACTCTTCTTGAGAGGACCTGTTGCGCCCTGACTTGGGTGGCACAAAAGCTGAAGCATGATCTTCTGTCCTACACTACTTACTTCATTTCTCACATGGATCCTCTAAAGTATATCTTTCAGAAGCCTATTCTCATAGGAAGACTTGAGAAGTGGAAAATTTTACTCACAGGGTTTGATATTATCTATGTGACCCGGACCGCGATGAAAGCCAAGCCTTGGCCGACCGCTTGGCCGAGAATCAGGTGGATAAGAATATGAACCACTGAACATTTATTTTCCTGATGAAGAAGTGTTATATATTGACAAGGTTGATCATGATTAAAATCCAAATTGTAAACTCTTCTTTGATGGAGCTGTTAACATGAAAGGTGTCAGAATAGGGGTTGTACTCATTTATGAAACAAGGAAACACTGCCCCGTAACATCCCATCTTCAATTTTCTTGCACCAACAACATGGCTGAGTATGAAGCATGAATTCTAGGTTTGTGGTTAGCTGTAAACATGGGAATCCAGGAAATACTAGTTTTGGGAGATTCAGATTTGTTGGTTCACCAGATTCAGGGAGAATGGGAAATCCGGGATCTGATGATCATACCATGTCAACAGTGTGTGCATGATCTTTGTCAATGATTTAGGTAAGTAGAATTCAGGCATATTCCCAGGGTTCATAATGAGATTGTTGATGCATTGGCTACTCCAGCATCGATGTTGCACCATCTAGATAAGACTTACGTTGACCTCGTGCATATCCAAGTTCGTGATCAACATGCCTATTGTAATATGGTTGAAGAGGAACTTGATAGTGAACCTTGGTTCCATGGTATTAAGGAATACACCAAGTCGGGGGTATATCAGGTACATGCCACAGGTGATCAAAAGAGAACCATTCGACGTCTGGCTAGTGGATTTTTCTTGAGTGGGGGAGTCTTTTACAAGAGGACTCCAGACTTGGGACTGCTAAGATGTGTGGATGCTAAAGAAGCTTCAGCTATCATGACTGAAATACATTTTGGAGTTTGTGGGCCACATATGAACGGTTATGTCTTGGCAAAAAAATTACCCCGAGCAGGTTATTATTGGCTCACCATAAAACGAGATTGCATCAGCTTTGTTCACAAGTGTCATCAATGCCTGGTGCATGGTGATTTGATTCATTCTCCTCTATCTGAGTTGCACATAATGTCTACACCTTGGCTTTTTATTGCTTGCGGCATAGATATCAATTTACCAATTGAGCCAGCAGCATCAATCGGGCATAGGTTTATTCTAGTGGCCATTGATTACTTTACCAAGTGGGTCGAAGCCGTAACTTCCAAGTCCGTGACCAATTAGGAAGTGGTAGATTTTATTCATTCAAACATCATATGTCGGTTGAAAATTCCCAAGGTAATCATCACAGACAATGCTGCTAATCTCAACAGTCATTTGATGAAAGAGGTGTGACAACAGTTCAAGATTATGCATCGAAACTCCACTCTGTATGGTCCCAAAGCAAATGGAGTTGTTGAGGCTTCTAACAAGAACATAAAGAAGATACTTCGTATGATGGTGCAAGTTTCTATGCAATGACATGAAAAGTTGCCTTTTGCTTTACCAGGTTATCGCACTACTATTCGCATTTCAGTAGGTGCAACTCTTTATTTGTTGGTATGTGGAATTGAGGCAGTCATACCTGCGGAAGTTGAGATTCCATCCCTTCAGATCATTGCGGAAGCTGAAATTAATGATGATGAGTGGGTCAAATCCGGCTAGAGCAGCTGAGTTTGATTAATGAGAAAATATTGGCATAGTGGGTCATGGTCAATTGTATTAGAAGATAATGGAAAAAGCATACAACAAGAAGGTAAGTCCCCAGAAATTTGAAGTGGGCCAGCGGGTATTGAAGCGCATCCTTCCACATCAGGCGGAAGCTAAAGGCAAGTTTGCCCCAAACTGGCAGGGGTCGTTAATCGTGACAAGAGTGTTGTCCAATGGTGCTTTGTATCTAACAGATATAGAAGGCAGATGTGTGGATACGACTATCAATTCTGATGCAGTCAAGAGATATTATGTATGATTACTTTGCTTCTCTTCAATTGCATTATTTGTATTTGGCAAGTTCAAAGTTGGAATGACGAAGGCATTTTATTTTGCTATCCAAACACTTTCATCCTTTGTTACCCCTTTTGAGCCTTATATACCTTCTTCATACCCCTATTTTGGAATCAGGATTAGAGTTAGAAAATAGAAAAGAAAAGTAAAAAAAAAGGAAAAGAAATATTAAAAAAAGAAGAAAAGGAAAAGAAAAGAACAAAACAAAACGAATTGTAGTTGGAACTAGGTTCGACCAGATTCCCTTTTAAGGATGCGTAGGCAGCCTTACTGTGAGGTTCATGTCGTGCCCCCTTTTTCTCGCGAAATTGGATTTCGACATTTAATGAGACAACTCCCTTCCCTTTTGGGATGAGATATGAGATTTGAAGAGTCGCCACCTAAAAAATTAAGGTGCGTTAGGGCACCTACAGGTAATGACTCATGAAACTAGTTTTCATCACCAGAGATCGGGTAAGGGCTCGAAATTACCTTGAGGGGAAGGTGTTAGGCACCCCTCGATGTCCACAAAGTTGGGTCCCGGCCGAACTTAATTAAGCGAATTAGTCATTAAAGGAAAATAAAGTAATTTAGACAACTATTTAAAGCGGGAATTAAAGGGATCCAGAGTTTCTTAGCCTATAGGATCATTTTCGTGCAATACTTGGTAACTGTCCCCACGTTGAGGTGCTACACATAGCATTAGTGCACAGGTCATCATCTCCTTTACTACCCAATTACTATCTTTCAGTTATTACCTAAGCGTTCTAATAGCTTCTAACTCGTGCCTTAAGCGTGCACTACCTATCCCTTATCTATGGTCCTGGAGGTGTTTAGGACCTCTATTTAAGGTAGTTCTAGACTGACCTATGTTGCTTAAAAATGGGAAAACTAAGTGACAAAACAAAATTCATATAGGACTATCATATAAGAGGGCAAATAAGGGCTCATATTAACCTCCACAAGTAAACAGCCCATGCACGCAATTCAGACAATAGGTTTTATCACTTTAATACCCTATAGGCAGGATATCTAGATGAGCATAAACAGAATATAAGACGGCAATTTATTAAAACGAGCAGCGGTACCTATCAATTTCCCTACTGGTTTTAGTCCTTGAATCTGGGCATATTCCAAGCAGCAAGATATCACAATTTTAAACCCAGAATTCTTAATAATCCTACAGGCTTGCCTGAGGTGATAACCAGAACAGAGAACTATAGGCATGGTATCTAAGTCTGTTAATTAGACCTATAACAATGAGTTACTGATTTTAACAGACAGGTTTTTATCCTTTAGACTCTATAAGCATGCTTTCTAATTTGTAGAATTAGTTAACTCCTATAGCCATGATTTCTAGGTGTTAGAAATGATTTCACCCTATAAGCATGATAACTATTAGTTTAAATCCTATAGACATGATTTTTAGATTTTGAAATTGGTTTTTATCTACTATATGATATCTAAGTCGTACGTGGGCAGAATTTTAACCAGATTGCCTATATACATGTCACTAATGCACGTTGGAGTTTAAAAATTTGTGGATCCTAGGACAGGATTTCTAATGCAGAATTAACGAAAAGGCCTATAAACAGGATCTCTAATATGCGAGTGTAAAAGTACAGAACTAAACAATCAAGAAATTCCTATAGGCAGGATCTCTAAACAAGTAATAGCAATCACATGACTTGGTCAACATAACTAAACCTATAGGCAGGATTTCTACCCAAGTTTAACATAGAAGGAAACCCCCAGCTTTCACTAATCAACCTCAAATCTGTTATTATAGAAATTATTACAACCCAGAATGGATAAATTACATAATAGTAACAATTACACTATAGGGAGCCTTCATAGGCACAATCTAAACCTGTGAACCAGGCCTTCCAACAGAAAAGCTTGGGACTATAGTAATGATCCATCCATAGCACATTAAAAATCAGGCTTCCAGTGTGTCAAAGTTTCTAACTCATAAAATATTGGAAAACCAGCCCCAATGTGTCAGAGTTCAAAGGAGTCTCAAGGACCCTAGGCAGTGCTCACACTGGGGGTGGTTGAGAACTTAAATGACTAAGAGTATTAAGGAAAACATAGTTTCAAAACCCTAATTAGGCTGGTAAATTAATTAATCATTTTAATTGACAGGGCTAAGGTGAACGGGCAAAATATTATAATAAATAGTCGAGTAATGAAAAACCCTAAGGTGTAAAGACATAGAGATGAAATTCAGTCGAAAAAGTAAAGGAAGAAATCTAGAGTTAACACTTAAACATTTTCAAACATTTTGCAGAAACTTAAAAAGATGAAACCTTAGAGCATAAAGACATAGAGATGAAACTCAAGTGAAACAGTTGAAAGGGTAAAATAAGAGAATCATAATTAAACACTTAAACGTTCTAAATCATTTTGCAGAAATTTGAAAGTAAATCGAAACCCTAACTTTTAGGGAAAAACAAAAATCGGTTAACAAAATAGCAGAATCTTAAAGGAAAATTAACAAACAAACTCAAACCGCTTCAGATCTAAAGAGATCTGAATGGTTTTAGCCAGAAATAGTAAAACAAGCAGAGGTGAGATAAAATCTGTTTTGAAACCAGAGATTTGATGTCATGAAAACACAAAAAGGGTACTACTCACATACATGGGGGTGAATACGGACAGACTCATCGAAAAAATGAGGAATTTGAACCAAGTCTGTTCGAATCCCTTTGAGATTCCCCCAAGTAACAGGAAAATCGAACAATCGGCAAAGATAGGAGACCAGATAAGGCCTGGAATCGAAGAAGGAAACATCGAATCAAAGGGGTTTATGTGACGGCGGGCTAGGGTTAGGAGGAGGGTGAGAGAGAAGAGAGGAGGGAATGGATTCAGAGGTGGCGGGCTTTAGAAAAAATCAGTAGGGTTTGGGGTCTTTTGGTGTAATTAAAAAGGGAAGGATATCCTGGACCGTTGATCTCTTGAGATTAACGATCAGGATCGAATTTGGGGAATTGGGCGGGTTATACGAATTGGGTTATTGGGTTTGGGTACTAGGTTATGGGTTGGTTTAATTAGGCAGGGTAGTTGTTGGGCTGGTCCGTAAATCAAATTAAAAGACGCCATTTATTAAATACCCAATTAATCTGATAAAATAATTTATAGAAATGGATAAAAAATGATAAAAAATGCTATTTATGCATGAAAAAATAATTTAAAATAATTACATAGTATTATAAAAATATAAAAGGTCATTTTCGTGTAAAATCAAGTAATTATGCACACATGAGCTATTATTACAAAGTTATTGCAATTATAACCTACCAATGTAAAATATAATTATGTATAGAATAATTAAAGCTTAATACAAATATAAATGATAAAATTAGGCAATAAAATAATTTGTGATGCAATTAGTAATTATTTGGACAATAAAATAATGGGATACATTAATTAGAAATATTTTTAAAAATACAGGAAATTATGGAAAAATATTAATTGATGCTCATGCATTATTTTGAAAATATATATGCATTTTGAAAATAATATAGGGAAAATTGGGTATCAACAGTTGCCCCTCTTTACTCGGGAAGGATGAAAAAGTTGTCGGGTAAAGATATGATGGCCAATTTTGACCGGATAGAGCATCTGAGAGATATAGGCTGCACTTCGGTTTCTGAGCTGCCTACATATCCCTGATTTTGTAGGAATCAGGCTGTGTGTAGCTCTGGATTCATCGACGGAATAAACCGAGGAAGTTATCACAAGGACGGATACAAGGTTTCGAATAGGTGAAACGGCTATGGTGAGTGGTCAGGTTTGAAATGGTATGAAGGAACTGGAGCGGGATTGATCCTGTTGGAATATTGGTTACTCGTCAGGTCACCTGTAAATCAGAAGATGTACTGCAAGCATATACGTATAAATTTGCGTGAATTTAGACATCATGCAAATTCCCTTCAGACCATGAAAATTGTCCTTGGACGGTTGAGGGTGACGTCCTTAGAACATCATGTCCCGGGCCATGAGTTGTGTGGTAAGGGATTCTCAAGCCATGGAATGATGTTCTCGGGCCATGAGAATGGTGTCTCTGAACCATGACACCTTTGAATAATGATGTGCAAGTTCGAGAGATCCTCAGGCCATGGCATGGTGTCTTCCGGCTATGAGGATGGTGCCTTCAGACTATGAAGCCTTTGGACAAGTTGGATATATTTCAGCCCATGAGGTGTAAAGACATGATGTTAGAAGCAACACGACAATGATTAGTCTTGTATGAAGTTGAGGGCAGAGCTTAGCCCGAGAGAAGAGAATAATGTAAGAGAGACAGTGTTTAGTCCTGTGCGAGACTTGGGACAGTGCTTAGTCCCATTCAAAGGGAAGACCGCGCTTAACCTTATGCAAGTAGGGAGGCAGGGATTAGACTCATGCAAGTTTTGGGACAGTGCTTAGTCCCATGCAAGGAGAAGGCAATGCTTAGCCTTATGAAGATAGAGAGAAGGGCCTTAACCTCATGCGGGTGTGGAGATAGAGCTTAGTCTCATGCAAAATTTGGGACAGTGCTTAGTCCCATGCAAAGAGAAGGCAATGCTTAGCCATATGCAAGTAGAGAGACAGGGCTTAGCCTCGTGCAAGATTCGGGACCGTGCTTAGTCTCATGCAAAGAGAATACAATGCTTAGTCTTATGCAAATAGGGAGGCAGGGCTTAGCCTTGTGCAGCATTCGAGACAGTGCTTAGTCTCATGCAAAGAGAAGAGTAAGAGCAAAGTATTCTTAGCTGACAAATGTGTTTCATGTATAGTGATTGTATTGTCGCAACGGTATTTGTCGTGATGATATAGTCTTGCATACAAAGAAAAATTTGTGAGTTTTTGGGGGGAAGGTTGATTCGTGCCTTCGTCTACTTGATATGATCCGTTCTGTCTGAAGATCCTGTCTAAACTATTAGAGTAGCATTTGCTAAATCAAAGTTTCCTTTCCTAAAGCGGGAGTGCATAATTTTCAAAAGACATATAGTTTAGAAATTAGTTAGATGAACCAATAATTGTGACATAATCAGAGACATCGCGACTTCTTCTGCCGTAGAAAATTCTGCCCCAGTTAACTAGACGACTTTTCTGGTTGCTCCATACGCTGCGGTTGGCTGAACTTGCTTCGGTATTTTGAGGGTCCTCCTCAAAATTCTCCCCCAGTTTCTGATTGTGGGGGAAATAGAAATTTTATTGAATTGTGACCGAACCCACAAAGCTGCCTACGTATCCCTTCTTAAAAGGGAATCAGATCGAGCGTAGTTCGATTTACATCATATGAAGAAGCATAAAATGGTTTACATATAGTATCTTTTGACTGCATCTGAATTGATAGGCTTCGGCCAGATTTCTCCGTCCATCTCTGCGAGTGTGAGTTCTCCTCCTGTTAATACCCTGTGAACTATGTAAGGACCTTTCCAGTTGGGTGAGAATTTTCCTTTGGCTTCATTTTGATGTGGCAAGATCTTTTTCAGCACCAGCTGTCCCGGTATGAAATGTCTCAGCTTTACCCTTTTGTTGAAGCCTCTGGACATTCTTTTCTGATAAAGTTGGCTGTGAAATACCGTATTCATCCTCTTTCCGTCTATGAGGGATAGTTCCTCATAGAGGCTCCTTATCCACTCTACGTTGCCGAGCTCGGTTTCTTGTATGATCCTCAAAGAAGGAATTTCCACTTCGACGGGGATGAAAACTTCAGTACCATAAACTAGAAAATAGGGAGTTGCCCTGGTTGATGTGTAGATTGTGGTACGGTATCCTAGTAAGGCTAATGGTAATTTCTCGTGCCATTGCTTGTGATTCTCTATCATTTTCCTTAATATCTTCTTGATGTTCTTGTTGGCGGCCTCTACGGCTCCATTCATTTGAGGCTTGTAAGTTGTGGAATTCTTGTGCTTGATTTTGAAAGGTTCACACATGGCTTTCATCAGATCACTGTTGAGATTGGTCGCATTGTCAGTGATGATGGACTTTGGAACCCCAAAATCCGCGACAATTTTCTTGGTTACCACTTTGTAAGATGCAGTTTTAACCCATTTGGTGAAGTAGTCGATGGCCACCAGAATGAACTGGTGCCCGTTTGAGGCGGTGGGCTCGATAGGGCCAATGACGTCCATCCCCCAAGCATCAAAGGGCCAAGGTGAGCTCGTTGCATCAAGATCGCTTGGCGGAACTTTTATCATGTCTGCATGTATCTGACATTGGTAGCATTTATGAACATACCGGATGCAATATGTCTCCATGGTCATCCAATGATAACTGGCCTTGAGTATCTTCTTGGCCAAGACAAATCCATTCATGTGTGGATCGTAGGTTCCGGCATGTATCTCCTCGACCAACTTAGAAGCCTCTTTTGCGTTAACGCACCTTAACAGTCTCAGATCGGGAGTTCTCCTGTATATGAACCCTCCGCTTTGGAAGAAGTGATTGGACAATCTCCGAAGGGTGCGTTTCTGACTATGGTTTGCATGCTCTGGGTATTCTCCTTTTGTCAAATATTCTTTGATGTCGTGGAACCAGGGATTTCCGTCTGTTTCTTCTTCAACGTGAGCACAATATGCCGACTGATTATGGATCCTTGCTGGAATGATATCGATAAAGTTCTTGTCTGTATGTTGTATCATTGATGACAAAGTAGCCAATGCGTCAGCAAACTCGTTCTGAATCCTTGGGACATGCCGAAACTCTATTTTTGTGAACCTCTTCTTCATTTCTTGCACATGATGCAGGTATGGCAATATCCTAGAATTCTTGGTAGCCTATTCTCCTTGTACTTGGTGTACCAGCAGATCTGAATCGCCGATCACTAGCAGTTCCTGAATGTTCATATCAACAGCCATGTTGAGCCCTAATATGCAAGCTTCATATTCCGCCACGTTGTTAGTGCAGCGGAGTCTGAGTTTTGTAGACACCGGATAATGTTGACCAGTTTCTGATACCAAGACGGCTCCAACTCTGACTCCTTTGAAATTCGCCGCCTCGTCGAAGAACATTCTCCAACCATTGTAGGCTTCAGCAATGTCTTATCCTAAGAATGATACCTCTTCATCACGAAAATACGTTTTCGGGGGTTCGTATTCTCCTCCCACAGGATTTTTCGCAAGATGGTTTGCCAATGCTTGTCCCTTGACTGCTTTCTGATTTACATAGATGATGTCGAACTTACTTAGCAAGATTTTCCACTTGGCCAGCTTTTCGATGGGCATAGGCTTCTGAAAGATGTATTTCAAGGGATCCATCCTCAATATAAGGTACATCGTATACGCACAGAAGTAATGTCTTAATTTCTGAGCTATCCAGGTTAATGCGCAGCAAGTGCGTTCCAGCAAAGAGTATCGCGCTTCATAAGAAATGAACTTGTTAATCAGGTAATATATGGCATGTTCCTTTCTCCCTGTCTCGTCATGCTGTCCCAAAATGCAACCGAAAGCTCCATCTATCACTACAAGGTAGAGTAGCAATGGTCTGCCCGGCTCCGGTGGGACTAAAACTGGTGGCGCAGACAAGTATTCCTTGATCTTTTCAAAAGCCTTTTTACAATCCTCGATCCCAACTGGTTGCAACATCCTTCTTCAGCATTTTGAAAATCGGCTCACATATTACTGTGGACTGTGCTATGAAGCGGCTGATATAGTTGAGGCATCCCAGGAAACTCATCACATCTTTCTTGCTTTTTGGTGGTGGTAATTCTTGGATGGCTTTGACATTTGATGGGTCCAATTCTATTCCTTAGCGACTGACGATGAATCCCAACAGCTTTCCGGCAGGAACCCCAAACGCACACTTTGCAGGGTTTAGCTTTAGGTTGTATTTCCGCAATCGGTCAAAGAATTTCCTCAAGTCTGCTATGTGATCTGTGTCTTTCTTAGATTTAATGATAACATCGTCAACATATACCTTTATCTCTTTATGTTTTATGTCATGAAAAATAGTTGTCGTGGCCCTTATGTAGGTGGCCCCAACATTCTTTAGACCGAATGACATCATTTTGTAGCAGTATACTCCCCATGGTGTAATAAAGGGTATTTTCTCGGCGTCTTCTTCATCCATCCAGATCTGATGGTAACCTGCGAAGCAATCTACAAAGGACTGGAGTTCATGTTTGGCACAATTGTCGATCAAAATATGTATATTTGGCAGCGGGAAATCATCCTTTGGGCTGGCTCTGTTGAGATCCCGATAATCAACACAAACTCTGACTTTCCCATCCTTTTTCGGAACAAGCACAATGTTGGATAACCAGGTTGGATATTCAACTACCCTGAGAACCTTGGCTTTGATTTGCTTAGTAACTTCCTCCTTGATTTTCAGGCTCATGTCCGACTTAAATTTCCTGAGTTTCTGCTTGACTGGCGCACGCATTGGGTTTGTAGGCAACTTGTGGGCCAAAATGGAGGTGCGTAACGCGGTCATATCGCCGTATGACCATGCAAAAATTTCCTCATATTCTTTTAGGAACCGAGTGTATTCCTCTTACTTTGATAATGATAAATGGATGCTTATGCGGGTTTCCTTGACGGTTTTAGAATCTCCCAAGTTGAATATCTCAGTTTCATCCAGGTTGGATTTGGGCATGTTCTCAAAATCCTCAACCTCTCTGACAATCTCTTCAGGTATTACATCTTCCTCTTCTGAATCACTGTCATTTTGTTGCGTTGTCTCATTACATGCCACAGTTATGGTTCATCAAGATAGGAAATAGTAATGCCCGCGACTCGTTGGGCCCTTGATGGTCTAACAATCCAATTCTTGAGGAATGCTCCTCTCTCCACATCTTGGATGGTAGGGCCTTCCTCCTTCTCCTCCTCGACGATCACACAACAGTCCATATTATCATCTTCCAAGAACAAATTCCTCAATGCTGCCAATGTTTCTTCTTCCTCTGACCTCCACATAACATCGGCCTAATGGAAAGTCTAAATTAAGTGTGTCACGGGCTGTTCAAGAGGGTAGTATGGACCACTCCACGATGGTGACCGATCATTGTATTCCTGCCAGGTGTATTGATACCCTAGCCCAAAGGTTGTACCATGGTGCTTCAGCTGTACTGGTTTGGAGATACCTTGAAGATTTTTACCAAGCCCCTTACCAGGTTCATACCCTTTCCATGCCAGTATGCTTTCTATCTTGCTACTCCATCACTTGTCCCTTTCAATTGCATTAACACGCTCGATGCGGTGGTAAGTTTCTCCAGTAACCTCCTTCTGTTTTCAACCACCGGGACAGTTTGATTGGTGTAAGTGGGGTTACTCCTATCTCCATGGATGATTATTTCTTGATGATTCCACTCGAATTTCGCTGCCTGGTGCAAAGTAGATGCTACAGCCCCAACGACGTGTATCCAAGGTCATCCCAACAGTAGATTCTAGGAGACTGATATGTCCAGCACATGTAAATTAACATCAAACCTAGTGGGACCCATCTACAGGCAGAGATTAGTTTATCTAATTATAGCCCTTTGAGATCCGCCGAACGCTTTCACATTCATAGTCCCTGCTCGTATCTCGTGTAAACCATTGCCCAACCTCTTTAGAGTTATTAACGGGCAAATGTTGAGGCTAGATCCTCCATCTATCAAAAATCTAGCGATAAACTTATCTTCGCATTGCACCGTGATGTGCAGTGCTCTCTTGTGACTTAACCCTTCGGGTGGAAGCTCGTCCTCATGGAAGGTGATCTTGTGGATTTATAGCACTTGCCCCACCATATTGACCATTTCTCCGCTAGTGATGTTATTGGGCACATATGCTTCATTTAATACCTTCATCAGAGCATTCCTGTGTGCCTTAGAATTTTGCAGCAATGACAGGATAGATATTTGGGCGGGGGTCTTGTTCAGATGATCAACGACAGAGTACTCTCTTGCATGTACCTTCCTCCAGAGGTCATCTGGACCAGTCTCAACAACGGGCAGTTTACTGGAAGCTTGTTTACTGGCTTCTCCCAAATGTTCAGGTGTATCAATCCTTCCTGTTCTGGTCATTCCTTTCGCAGCATCAGATTCTCCCATCTTCGACCTTCCTTTTCTTCTGCCCTCGACCACATAATCCCAAGGTACAACATTGGAACTGAAGGGCGGTGTGGTTGCCACTGTCACAGTGAAAGGTGTGGCCACCTCCACCTTAAATGGAGTGGGTATTTCTGCAGGTGGGGTCACTTCTACCTTGAAGGGAGCTGATGTGGCTATCTCAACTTCAACTGGCGGCTGTACCTATACCACAATGGGATTGAGCGTGACTACAGGCTACTTAGGATTATCTCCTTCTCGAGTAAGCCCGATTGACCCCTCGGGATCCCACTCTTCATCAGTTTCTATTACATTGACCCATTCGCCCCTATGATCTGGGAGGGGATTGTTGCGGACATTAGGTGCAGTTTCTTTTGCCTGTATGAACTTATTATCAATTAGTATTTGGATCTTGTCTTTCAAGGTGTGGCACTCATCAACAATGTGTCCCTTCATACCGGAATGGTATGCACATGTATTGTTTGGATTGACCCATTGAGATGAATTCTCCATTTCCACAGCGGGAATAGGGTGACATAACCAGCATCTTTCAACCTTTCGTACAACTGGTCGATGGGTTCAGCAGTGGCGGTGTACTGTCTGGGTGGTTTGCGGTCAAAATTAAGCTTGGGTTTTTGGTAGTTTGGATGAGTTGGAGGTGAATGATAATAGGATGGTTGGGAATTATAGGTATGGTAGGCGGTAGCAGGTTGGGAATATCTGGGAGGTGATGGTTGGTATGTGGGTGGAGGTGTTTGGTATACAAATGGAGTTTTTGGGCCTTGGGCAACCATTATTGTTCCCACTTCTTTCTTCCTTGATATGCCACTCGATTATAATGCTTTGTTCATGGCCTGCAGTGCCTCGAAATTCGTCACCATTCCACTTTTAATACCTTCCTTGATCCTTTCTCCGAGCTTGATGATATCGAAGAACTTGTGATTCTCGACAACCATTAACCTTTCGTAATATTTTAGATCCTACACCCTGACAAAGAACTTGTTCATCTGTTCCTCATCTAATGTTGGCCTGACCTTAGCTGCCTCTGACCTCCACCGAGTAGCGTACTCACGGAAAGTCTCAGCTAGTTTCTTCTTGAGGTTCTAGATATAGAAAAACATTAGGTTCATTCGCCGTGTTGAATCTGAATCTGTCCATGAAATCTGACGCCATGCTCACCCAATTAGCCCATTTCTTAGGATTCTGTATTATGTACCAGGATAGGGCTTCTCCAGCGAGGCTTCTCATGAATAGCTTCATGCGAATCCTTTCGCCCTTTCCAACCACTACGAGCTTGTCACAGTAAGTTCTGAACTGAACCCTTGGGTCACCCGTTCCATAAAACATTTTGAACTTGGGAGTTTGTCTCCCTCCGGCAGTTCCACATCTGGTTGAATGCACAAATCCTTATAATTCAGACCTTCGATTCCTTTGCCTCCTTCAACATCCTAAACTCGGCTTGTGAGTTTCTTGAGCTCCTCTGTCATACTCTTAATGAGCATGTCCTTCTCGGCAGATTCTGGTGTATATGAGATTGGCTGAGTGGAGTGGGTAAGGTTTCCACGTATATGGGGTTGTTTTGGTGAAGGACAGGAATTTGGGTGTAATGGTGATCATTGGTTGAATTTTGGGGATCCGGGATAGGTTATGGGGTATTCTAAGGAGTGTGGTAAGTGGTCTACGGATATTGAATCTGGAGATGCTGATGTTGAGGAGGCGTAGGTACAGGTAAAGGATTTGGAGGAGGGGTTATATATTGATGGGGTACGGGAGGATTCTGCGAGCGTTGGTCGGGTGCATTCTGGGGAGGTGCCGGTTTTTGGGTATTTGGATGGTTGATATCTGGGACGTTTAGTGTGGGGGAGAGGTTTTCCAAAGTTACGAACCTACTCAAGCTCACTTTGTAGTTCAAGTATTTTTTTTTCAAGCCGCAAAACCAAGTCATTTGGTGCCGGAGTACTCCAACCATCAGAAGTTTCCACATTCTTAGCATGTGCGGTGTTGTCGCCACTTACATTAGCTTTCCCTTTGCCTTTGGATACACTTGGAGGAGGAAGAGGTGGAGGGCCCCTAGATCTGGTGTGATATGTTGATGATGCCAATATGCGTGAACCAACCCTCAGGAATGGGAATAATAATAAAAAAAGGAAAGAAAAGCAAAAGGTAACCAAGTAGGTAAGGGTTCCAAAAAGAGTATTTGCAATATTTAAACACATAGTGCGGGAATGTAAATTCACGTCCTAATTTGGGGGCCTTGTTGTGCCTGAGGTAGGCCTAGCGACAAGTTGATTTGGAGAACTTCAATGCCAATAATTGCCTCATTTCATTAATGTGAAATAGATGAATCTAAACGACACTAAATAAGATAAGTCACTAATGGCACTTGGCATTATTACATTTAAAAAGCAAAACTGAATAAACCTAATCTACTTGGTCCCAAAAGGACCTTCTCTAGGCCCGACTCTCTTGGCTCCATCGATCAATTTCCCCAAGTCGCGCATGTCCAGCAGCAGGTATGCCCTTGATAGATGTCCTCCTTCGATACCTTCAGTATTCTGGTAGTCTATGACTCTTTTCCTCATCTTCCCTTCCAGTTCCATCAGACCCTGCTCCAAATATTCTAACCTTTCATTCGATCTGGTAGTCGTTTCCTTCCATTCATTGACTAATCCCATATCAGTCTTGTGTTTCTCCATATGCTCGGCCTCAGACTCGCGAACCCTTTTGCGCACTTTGTTACACTTCACCTGTGCTTCTACAACTTCATCTATGAGTCTGTTTCCTCGAGTGACCCCTGGCTCGACTATTCCTGTCGTGCAGTCCTCCAACCATGATGGGTAAAAGTACATGTGCCCTGCGTGATATCGGTCTGGCTCGATGGTGTCCCTTTCTATAATAATCTTTAGGTGCCACATATGCTGAGCTTCACATTTGTGTGGGAGGTCGTCATGCTGAAAATCTGCCCTATAATGACTCATTTTAATGATCTGCGGTATGACTTGCTTCCTACATGCTTGTCTCATAACCCTGATAGGAACATAAGGGTATATGCCCCTTAACCCGATCAACACCAAGTGCGGAACTTCCCTAGACCTGATGATAAACTCATCAGTAGGGAACCATTCGAACATCCATTGAACCTGATCCTCAGTCAAATTGTCGAAAAACTGCACCTATTCTGTAGCACTCTCTGGTTGAGTAAACCTGTCTAGGATATACGTCATTCTTTTAGGGTGATGGAAAGTTATATGATCATTCTACAGCCTTCGTGGAAACTCTTGACGGTGTTGATCTCTCGAGAGATGCTCTAACAACCAAACCTGTAGCAGCAGATTACAACCCTCGAAGTGTTGAATCCCTTCTGGCAGCGGTCCAAGGCTCGATATATGTCTGATATGATCATAGGGACAATGGTGTATGTTTGCCCCTCGATCCCCTCCATTAGGGTTTTTGTTACCATGGCTTGTCTGGTATGAATTCTGTCCCCTTTCATCAGAAACACTATCATACCCAGGAAGCAAACGATGAACACAAAAACCCTGCAGTGAATACAACCCAAGGAAGTGATAGAGAATTCATCATGGTAGATACGATAGGATTTTCTATGACCATATCGTTCATAGCGATAGTCGAAGGGTACGTAGGATTTCTTTAGGCACTCCAAATCGTCATTCTTTTTCAGACCCATCATTTTCAGAAACCCCCTAGCGGTACGATTTTCTGGCACCAATAAACCGGGACTGTCCCAAGGCAGTCCAGCGAATCCCCCATTTTCTTCCAAGAGGGGTCAATTATATGTTTCCAAAGCGAAACATGGATCATTTACTGTCCTAGAACGTTGTGGCGGCTTCAATCAATATTATTCGGTTCAATATCCAACAAAGAAGGAAAATTTCCCAGGACCTTTTTCACATGCTTTTTATCACTTAATGAAAGATCTTCACACCAATCTAGCAACAATGGTGGTATATTACGGACCATGCCGAACCTGGGGACTTTGTGCCTCATTTTCTGCAAAACAAATAAGGTTAGACCCTTTCTCCCTCCAGATTCGACTATTTATACATCACTGATTAGCATATTGGCACTTATTTCTCCAAATTAATGCACAGATCGTGCCTGCATCCGTTGGTATTATGGAAACCCTAGTGGACTTTTGGACAAGACTTTTCTTAATAGGTTATTATGTGGACAACATATTAACCCTGGCTATGTTTGACCATGATGCATGTACAACTAATCAGAGTAAGGCTTCTAGAGAGGTCTAGACTGGTACCCTCAAGTGGACTGCTCGAGGGGAAAAGGCATGGAATTATCGACTGCACCGCTGATCGGCTAGTTTTTATCACAAATAAGACTTTCCGAATTTAAGGGGTGATATGTAGGAAGAGAGAAAACACTCATCAAGCGTTGCTAAGGTATTGATTACACACGAGTGGAATATGATGTTGAGCATGATTTATGCAACAGTAAATAGCACGTTGTCACGTATTTGCACGTTAAAAGAAAATAATAAAGGCGGTATTTAATAATCGAAAAGACGTTTAAGAAGGAAAATAAAGAGACAAGTTAATTTCCATAGTAAAAAGAAATCATAAAGGCTTGAAAATAGGCAATTAAATTCACCTAAAGTGGGAAAGGGAAACGGTAGGCACGTATTAACAAAATAACGCATGCTTAAAGACTAATTCACAAAAAGAAAGTTTGTTATGGCAAGAGCCCAATTCTCCCCAGCATAGTCGCCATGCTGCCGCGCCCCCTTTTCCTCGCAAAATCGGGTTTCAACATTTAATGATACAACTCCCTTCCCTTTTGGGATGAGATATGAGATTTGAAGAGTCGCCACCTACTGGATTAAGGTGCGTTAGGGCACCTAAAGCTAATGACTCATGAAACTAGTTTGCATCACCAGAGATCTGGTAAGGGCTCGAAATTACCTTGAGAGGAAGGTGTTGAGCACCCCTCGAGGTCCACAAGGGTGGGTCCTAACCGAACTTAATTAAGAGAATTAGTCATTAAAGAAAAATAAAGCAATTTAGACAACTATTTAAAGCGGGAATTAAAGGGGTCCTAAGTTCTAATGCAGAATTAAGGAAAAGGACTATAAATGGGATCTCTAATATGTGAGTGTAAAAGTACAGAACTAAACAATCAAGAAATTCCTATAGGCAGGATCTCTAAACAAGTAGTAGCAATCACATGACTTGGTCGACATAATTAAACCTATAGGCAGGATTTCTACCCAAGTTTAACAAAAATAGAAGGAAACCCCCAGCTTTCACTAATCAACCTCAAATCTGTTATTACAGAAATTATTACAACCCAGAATGGATAAATTACATAAATAGTAACAATTACACTATAGGGAGCCTTCATAGGCCCAATCTAAACCTGGGAACCAGGCCTTCCAATAGAATAGCTTGGGAGTATAGTAATGATCCATCCATGGCACATTAAAAATCAGGCTTCCAGTGTGTCAAAGTTCCCATGGGACTCAGGGACCTGGGGCAATGCTCACACCAGAACCACATTCAGAAGGTAACTCATAAAAGATTGGAAAACAAGCCCCAATATGTCAGAGTTCAAAGGAGTCTCAAGGACCCTAGGTAGTGCTCACACTGGGGGTGGTTGAGAACCTAAATGACTAAGAGTAGGGGTTTAAACCAGTATATAAAGGAAAAGGGGCAGATTTCAAAATAGTTTAATTTCAGAAGAAAGAAAGTTTTGAACATAGAGTTGCAGGCAGAACTGCACAAACAAGGTTCATGTTCAGCACATAGTTTAAACAAGTTGTCATCTGATTAAGCTAAGTATTCATGCTAGTATTTAAAACAGTCATGGCTAAAACACAGAAGCAATTAGGCAAAACATTTGAATTAAACAGACATGACATATGAGTTAAGCAACAGAAAAGTGATCACATGTTTACAATACATTTCAAGAAAACATACTAAACCTTAATCTTAGGAGAGGATTCATATTATTCGAAATAGCTTAATCCTAAGTTAACAGTGTTACTAAATGAGATCATATAATCATGTGAAAGACAAAATTGATACAGGCTAGTCAAGCAAAGTGTAAAGAATGAAATTGCAAAGGTTAGGGCATACCAGTTAAGGGAGAAAGTAAACAGGAAGATGAAAGCAATTGGAATCCAAGAGTCTAGCCTTGGCTTCAGCCGGCTAGACAATGCAGCAAATCAGAGCGATAGAAGGAACTCAAGTGAGTGTGTGAATGTAAGAGTGTGAGATTGTATCTCAACGTATGTTTAAAATCAGAACAAATTAAAGGTTCATATAGCAACAGTAGAGTAAAACCAAATAAGGCAGGAGAATAAATTGCACACAATAAGGCATGCAACATCAATTAATCAATCAATTAGGGCTAACGGGAATAAATTGGCAGTAAGGATAACTTAAATTAAGGAGAGTTTTTCATGGAATAAATCAGTAGACAAGATTGAGGCTAAATAAGGTAAGTAGTAAATCCAGAAATCAATTATAGGTCAGTCAAAGCAACCAAAACCCAGAAATCAAGCCAGTAACATAATTAAGGAAAGTAACACTAATTACGAATCACATATAAGGAAAGAATCTAAATAAGGAAATAACAATATTAAGGAAAATACAGTTTCAAAATCCTAATTAGGCCGGTAAATAAATTAATCATTTTAATTAATAGGGCTAAGGTGAACGGGCAAAATATTATAACAAATAGTCGAGTAATGAAAAATCCTAAGGTGTAAATACATAGAGATAAAACTCAATCGAAAAATTAAAGGAAGAAATCCAAAATTAACACTTAAACATTTTCAAACATTTTGCAGAAACTTAAAAAGATGAAACCCTAGAGCATAAAGACATAGAGATGAAACTCAAGTGAAACCAGTTGAAAAGGTAAACGAAGAGAATCATAAATTAACACTTAAATGTTCGAAAACATTTTGCAGAAACTTGAAAGTAAATCGAAACCCTAGCTTTTAGGGAAAACAAAAATCGGTTAACAAAGCAGAAAAATCTTAAAGGAAAATTAACAAACAAACTCAAACCGCTTCAGATCTAAAGAGATCTGAATGGTTTTAGCCAGAAATAGTAAAACATAAGCAGATGTGAGAAAAAATCTAGTTTGAAACCAGAGATTTGAAGTCATGAAAACACAAAAATGATACTACTCATACACATGGGGTGAATACGGACAGATTCATCGAGAAAAATGAGGGATTTGAACCAAGTCTGTTCGAATCCCTTTGAGATTACCTCAAGTAACATGAAAATCGAACAACCAGTAGAGATAGGAGGCCAGATAAGGCTTGGAATCGAAGAAGGAACCCGTGAATCAAAGGGGTTTTGGTGACGGTGGGTTAGGGTTAGGAGGAGCGTGAGAGAGAAGAGAGGAGGGAAGGGATTCAGAGGCGGCGGGTTTTAGAAAAAATCAGTAGGGTTTGGGGTCGTTTGGTGTAATTAATAAGGAGAGGATATCCTTGAGATCAACGGTCAGGATCGAATTTGGGGATTGGGCAGGTTATACGAATTGGGATATTGGGTTTGGGTACTGGGTTATGGGTTGGTTTAATTGCGCTGGGTAGTTGTTGGTCTGGTCCGAAAATCAAATTAAAAGAGATCATTTGTTAAATACCCAATTAGTCTGATAAAATAATTTATAGAAATAGCTAATAAATGATAAAAAAAAATGTTATTTATGCATTAAAAATAATTTAAAATAATTACTTAGTATTATAAAAATATAAAAGGTCATTTTCAAGTAAAATCAAGTAATTATGCACACATGGGCTATTACTGCAAAGTTATTGCAATTATAACCTACCAATGTAAAATATAATTATGCATAAAATAATTAAAGCTTAATATAAATATAAATGATAAAATTAGGAAATAAAATTATTATAAAATTATTTGTGATGCAATTAGTAATTATTTGGACAATAAAATAATGGGATAAATTAATTAGAAATCTTTTTTAAAAATACGGAAAATTATAGAAAAATATTAATAGATGCTCATGCATTATTTTGAAAATATATATGCATTTTGAAAATAATATAGGAAAAATTGGGTATCAACAGTTCAGTCTCATCAAAATAAAAATTCAAAATTCCCAAAACTTAAAGAAACCGGGGTAGAAGTTTTAGTTTCGCAAAAGACATGATTCCAAAAATTGTAATTTTGAACCCTTTCATCTTAAGTTTTTTTTAGCCTTCATGCCACCATTTCTTTCTAACCCTGTTCAAAAGCCTACATTACGGTCCAAATAAAGACTTTTCGATTAATCTTTGAGGATGTCAAGCCAAGCAAGATAGAGGTACGATTTACATCATGGGTAACACTTTGTTCATGGGCACAAGGAAAAATGATAAAATGAGAGTCTTATTGGTGAAAACCCTCATGGGCACCGTAAGGCGATCATGAGCTGAGGAAAAAATTAAAATGAGAGAGTCTTATTGGTGAAAACCCTCGCGGGCAACATAAAGCGACAGTGAGTGGAGAGATGAACAAATGAGAGAGGCTTGTTGATGAAAACCCTTTGGGGCGCTACAAGTTGAATGAGGTTTATGAATTTACATAGAAATTGGATCATTGAAAGCCCGACTTCGAATTATGAAAGCATGATGTAATTTGAATTGTGATTGGATGGGAGGATTAGGATGATCAATCTGAATTGCATGTCATGATCATTGGAGTCAGCCGCTTCGCTCAGATATGTCTCTTTTCCTTTCCTCTCCAAATATACATCTTTGTTCATACCTTTCCTTTTTGTTCTTTTTTCCAAAAATCACTTCGCTTTGTTCTTTTGGTTCTGTTTCTTTGTGTATCTTTCAAGTCAATTTTGTTAAAGCAAGCAAGAAAGGACTTCAAAGCCTACTACCGGCTTCTTGATTGCACAAGGCAAATTTGGCCGAGCACATCACAAATAACATGATTCAAAAGGAGCAATGTGGTGATAACTGAAGTTCAGGTGATCAAGTGATTCTTAAAATTTCGAGAAAATACAAGGGCTCAAAAGTTGTTAGAATAAAGACACAATGCAGCAAGTGAGGGTAAGGGATTCGGGTCATTCAGAGGTTTTTGTGGTCGAGGTTCAATCAGAAGGTCAAAAAATTTCTTGTCAGCCAGAAGCAGCTCATCAGAATGAAGCATGACAGTGGCAAAAGCAACGATGACATAAACTAACCACCATGTTTTCAAACTAACAAGATTTTCTTTATTTGAAACAGGGGCAAGAAATTTTGTTTGCTCTGCAAGGATCCTCCATGCGGAAAGCATATCTCAGGTAAGTTCAGTTTTAAGTTTTCAGGACCCTTCTGAATAATGGGATTTAGTTTTAAATTTTCAGGACCCTCCTGGATAATGGGATTTATTTTCAAGTTTTCAGGACTCTCCTGGATAATGTGATTTAGTTTTAAATTTTCAGGACCTTTCTGGATAATGAGATGTAGTTTTAAAGTTTTTAGGACCCTCCTGGATAATGGGATTCAACTAATACTCACAAATGTTCCTGGTACAAACTGGGGGGAAAATATTTCTTTGTTTTGTTTGTTTTGTTGTGATTGCAGGCACCCACCTAGAGAACGAGGGAATTCATTCAAGAATTCATTTCAAATTTCAAGTGAGTAGAAGTCGTCCACCTGGAGAATGAGGGAATTCATTTCAAAGTTATTTCAAGTTTCAAGTCAGTAGCAGGAGCCCACGTGGACAGAGAGGGAATTCATTTCAAGTCAATAGCAAACGCCCACCTGGAGAACGAGGGAATTCATTTCAAGTTTCATGTCAGTAGCAGGCGCCAACCTGGAGAATGAGGGTATTCATTTTAGAGTTATTTCAAGCTTCAAGTCAGTAGCAAGTGCCCACCTGGAGAATGAGGAAATTCATTTCAGAGTTATTTCAACTTCAAGTCAGTTGCAGGCGCCCACATGGACAACGAGGGAATCCATTTCAAAATTCATTTTAAGTATCAAGTCAGTAGCAGGTGCCCACCTGGAGAATGAGGGTATTCAATTCAGAGTTATTTCAAGTTTCAAGTTAGTAGCAGACACCCACCAGGAGAACGAGGGAATTCATTTCAGAGTTATTTCAAGTTTCAAGTTAGTAGTAGTCGTGCACCTGGAGAACGAGGGAATTCATTTCAGAGTTATTTTAAGTTTCAAGTCAGTAGCAGGCGTCCACCAGGAGAACGAAGGAATTCATTTCAGAGCCATTCCAAGTTTCAAGTTAGTAGCAGGCCCCACCAGGAGAACGAGGGTATTCATTTTAGAGTTATTTCAAGTTTCAAGTCAGTGGCAGGCGCCCACCTGGAGAACGAGGAAATTCATTTCAGAGTTATTTCAAGTTCAAGCCAGTAGCAGGCGTCCACCTGGAGAACGAGGGAATCCATTTCAGAGTTAAATTCAAATTCAAGTCAAAAGCAGGAGCCCGCCTGAAGAATAAGGTCAATCCAAGTTAGAAGTAGCAGAAGCTCACCTCAAGAATGCAAATCAACAGTTTGAGATGCACAACAAGACTTTAGAAGACTCAAGATAGAATAGTAGATAGGATTTTGTAGTTTTTAGTGTAAATTTTATTTTATTTTATTTTTCATTTTTGATGTAATGATAGGAACCGCAGACCGCAACCTCGACGGCACTTCACTCGACTCTCCACCTAGGTATCTTTTTCTATTTTCCTACTTCCTAACTACACGTGACCTGATTCCTTTACAATCAAGATACGTAGGCAACTCAAATACCAGGGCTCGATCACAAGCCTTTTATCCATCCTAATTTTTTTTTGAATAAGTGTCAGGTCAGAAATCAATTACTTTGCTTACTTAATTCTTTGCTCAAAAACTCTTCGAGTTTTCAAGCAAAGAGGGCAATCTGTAAGCACGTAATTTTTGACTCGCACGATTTTTAAAGTTACATCTAGTATTCTTAGTATTTTTTTATATATTTATTTGATTTTATTTTATTTTTCTAGGATTCTAATATATTACTTTTATTTTATTTGTTTTAGTATTTTAAAAAAGATCAAAAACACAAAGATAGTTTCATTCTTGTTTTATTATATATTTTCTCATCTATTTAAGGTAATTAGTATTTTTTTGAAGATATTGATTTATAAAAAATATAACAAAAACACCAAAAAAATAGTTTTGTTTTAATATATTTAGTTTTATTTTAATAGTTTATTATACTTAAATAGGACTATTTAATATTTTGGTAGTATTTTTATCATTATATTTTTTAAATAGGAAAGAGTTAATATTGGGTTGATGGGTCACTAGAAAATTAGCCAATTTTGAAGACAAATTTTGCCACCAAAGGCCTAAACCGGACATTCCTCCCCCTTTTCACTTGAGCCCAAATTTCGGACAACCCATTCCCCTTAACCCCTGACCAGATTTGACCCATCTGCCTGCTCCATTTTGTTTTGTTTAATCTACACCCTCCATTCATTTTAATCCAATAGCTACAAACAATTCCTCCATCCATATAAAATACCATATATCTCCCAAACCCTAAACCTAAAGACCCCAAGGGCAACCGCAACTCCCTCTCACTCGTTGCCACCGCTCAACCAGCCGAAAAAGTCATTTTTTGACACACGCTTTCACCCCATGCTTCTTCTCCTTCGTCCATATCATCATGTAATTAACCGAATTCTGACAACCAAATATTCTCCTCCATCTCACTCACGCAATCCTCTTCTTTTGGACGGATTCTCGATGAATAGGAGTCATAGGATTAGGAGTTAAACTCTCAATCCTAACCTTCCACTCCTCAAGAACCAACCTATATAAGAGAGGAATTCCGTTTTTTAGATGGGGGTCTTTAGAGGGAATTTCGGACGAATTTTTTAGGACAGAAATATCGAGAGAGAGAGAGAGAGAGAGAGAGAGAGAGAGAGAGAGAGAGAGTCTAGGGTTTCAAGAGAGTTCTTCTGCTCATTTTTCATTTTTAGTTTGGTTTAAATTTCAGAAAAATACAACAACAAAAAAAGGTTTTGTTTCTTCAAGTCCAGTTTCAGATTTTTTTCTTTTTTTAGGAGGTTTCATTGATGGAGTTTGTTTGAAGCTGATTCAATTTGTCGTCTGAGGTTCGATTTCATTGTTCCGGTCAGAGACTATTTCATTTTTCTGTTTTGGATTGGCTCGTTGTTGGAATTCGCATATTTAGATTCACATGTCGCTTTAAACATCAATTGAAAGCTCAATTTTTTGGTTCATATCTCCCTCTCTTCTATGCTTTGCTTAATGGTGCGATTGAATAAGACGAGAGCCTAGGATAAGTAATTCGAATTGGTTTAAATTTTAGGAATGGTAAATTTTGAGTGCTAATAGAAGCAGATTTCCGGATTCTGATTGATGATGAATCTGGATAAATTCTCTTTGGTATGCGCATATGTTCTGTTTTGTTTTTGTGTTCAAATGTCGTACAATCTCAGATTTGCTTGATTCCAACATGCTTGACTGAAGTCGGATTTTGTTTGTGATTGTACAGATTACTAAAGTATGTCATTGTTACTGTTAGATTTAGTTCGACTAGTTCCCTTAATGTTTGCAAAAGTTTCTCTATTAGTGTTGATTGATTTGTAATGATCTCAGGAGCATGTGCATATCTTTAGGATTAAATGAAATTAGACTCACATTGTTTCACTATGGTATTTCCTCATCATGTTCCTCTAAGATTATCGACAATAACA
This sequence comes from Nicotiana knightiana, assembly GCA_005239525.1. Lineage (NCBI taxonomy): Eukaryota > Viridiplantae > Streptophyta > Magnoliopsida > Solanales > Solanaceae > Nicotiana > Nicotiana knightiana. Next base: position 247,473 of record ML420185.1, read on the forward strand.
TTCAAATAATTCACATGTAGAGTTGTCCCTTCTTGTTGAAACTTGAAGGTTGAATCATAGGGTTTGTTCAATTTTGAACGTAACAGTATGTGCATGAAAATTGAATTCGAGTTAGTATTAGTTTCTATTTGAATATGCTCTCATGGAAGGAATGTTAGAGTCCTCTGTTCATTACTTGCTTCGTTGTTTCAATTCACGACTTTGAGGCATGTTAAAATCCATCTTGTTTGCTTAAGGTGAAGTCCGTTGGATACTCTAATTGGTTTGTAATTGTTAACAAAGTGTGAGGTTTTGATGTCACTGCTTTCCACTGCCACGAATGTTTTTGCTTGTGTGGTTGAGTTTAAACTTGAAATGAGTGTTGATATGATCCTTAAATTCTTTCTACCCTTAACACAAAAGTGTCGATAAGGTTGAGTAATACCCGGTAACTCCTTGTTCGCATATCTAAACATGAAAATTGGTATGTTTACTTGAATGAGATTTTGGGAATCTTGTGATTGCTTTGTTGAATCTGATCCTTGTTCTCCTTGCCTCCATGATTTTTGACGAAGTAAGTTGTTTGAGAACTGTATTGCTTATTTGAGCATAAAAGGAAATAGAAAAGATCTTGTGTGTAATTGGGTTCCTGTTGAGACATGATTGCATTTCCTACTTGATAATTGTTGAGGAGTCTATTAAATATTCTGGATAGTAGCAACATACTAAATTGGTTCCGTAAGTTATAAAGCATTAATTGTTAAGCTGATCATATGTCGAAATTACCGCTTTCCACTTGTTTGTGTGATAAATTGGTCTAGCTTGCATCCCGTCATGAGATTTAGTCTCTCCATGTTATGTTATATATTAGAGAACTCTGATACGCCTTGCACCAGTTAATCAGGTGACTGTGCATTGTGATTGGTTTAAATCTTCTTTTGAAAGGTTCTGGTGCTATGAGTGTTTTTGGTTAGCAGGATGTGCAAGTGAGATTCCAGTTAGTTTGAATTCAAATTGAAAGGATATGCTAAGGTACAAACCAAGAGGGTGAGAGTTAATTAAGAAAGTCGGCAGAATAGTTGTTTTAGCTGATAGGGAAGAATAATCAGTAATTAGAATCTTAAGAGGCTCTTATCATAGATCGATCCACCATTTCGCTTTATTATTCTTGTATTCATTTGTGTTCTTGATGCTTTGTTAGACATTTTGCATGATTATTGGGCCGTGGGGATTGGGGAAAAGGCCAAAGCCCATTGGTGATTAATTTGTTCACATCGTTTAGAGATTGGGATTGGTCAAATGCATGAAAGAAGTTAAAAAGGGAATGAGCATGGAATTAATTCTTCATTTCTTTTAGTTTTATTTATTACATTATCCTCTAGGAGCATGTTTAGGCCGAAAACATTTGGGTAGGCAATATTAGGATGTTTTACTAGTTTTTAAGGCGAGAGGTCATTCCCTTAGTTAGATTTATCCAAGGAATGCCCCGAAGAGCTTGTAATATTTTGGAGGCCATGACGAGCGTTATGGAGGAAGCATAGTATAGGTTAATATATGTTTTTTTAAATATTTTATTTTTCTTTTTTTCTATTTTCTTTTTATTTAGGTTGGGACTACCTCGAACCTCCTTTGTCTTTGTTTTTTTTCTCTTGTGTGTTTTACATTAATTAGAATATTTTCAAAAGCCAACTTGATCAAAGATGCAACCGTATTAATTACGGGACTCGAGAAATTTCTAACACCTTCTCCCTGAGTCAAATGAACCCCCTTCTGGTGCAGTCAATTTTAGAGTCAAATGTGTTTTTTGAAAGAATACTGTTTTCTTTAGAAACGATGACTTGATACACCAAAACCAAATGTCAGGTGCGACTCTGAACAATCTTTTTAAAACACAATTTTGTTAATTTCTAATTTTGACAAATCCTTTTGAGCTTCAAAAATCTTTTTATTATTTTAAAGGGGTTAGTGAGATGAAAAAAGGGGTGTGACAGATGACATGGCCTATTTGACATGGAGATTACAGAAAATGGTTCGCAGAAATGGGGGTATTCGGAAAAAGGGCAGCTCTAGCAGACTAAAAGGCTATGAATGTTGTCACAAATGCTAGACGCCAGGATATTTCAACAAAGATTATCCTCTCCACAAGCAAGACCAGTAAAAGCACAACACAGACAAGACGACCAAAAGCAACTCGGTTCCTGACAAGAAATTCAAGAGAAAAGATGTCGTTGATAATGTTTTGAAACAAGCTCTTGCTTCATGAGTAGATTCCTCTACATAATCTGAGGTAGATGATGGAGAAGGAGACACCTCCATGATGGTCTTTGAAAATGAAGCAGTTGAATATGACTCTATCTTTGCCCTGGTGGCAAAATCTGACGAGGATGAAGATGAACATGACGATGAGGTAAACTTTCTAGGCGTTCAAAGAAATTTGAAGTCTTACTCTCAAAAGAAGCTTGTATCCTTAGTAAATATTCTGATTGATGCTTACCATAATCTTATCAATGATAAAAATAGTTTAACTGTGGTATTAGGAGAGGTAGAGCATGAGAGAGATGATTTACTAGTCGTAGTTGTTGATCTAAAAGAAACCATTGAGGATTTAAAGAATGAAAGAGAAGTTATGTGTGCTGAACTAGAAACAAATAGACAACTTCAAGAAGATCTAAGCAGGGTTAAAATGGCCTAGATAAATTTCTAAAGTGGACTTGGTCCTATGACACAGTCACTTCCATGTATAAAAGTAATGGGGGAACATGAAAGGAATTGGGTTCCAAAAGGAAAAAGGCTCCTTGCAACACACATAGCAAGTATGTTACTATCCCTGATAACTGGATCTGCACTTATTGTGGTATCACTGGGCCTTTTAAAGATTCCTGTAGATCTAGAATTCAGTCCCAACAAAAAAATAAAGTTTTTTGTTGAAAAAGTATCTACTGCTAGGAAACCTGGTACAGTAAAAACGTATGATGCCTGCTTGGAGAAGAAGGGGTTTAATTAGCCTTTTTCTTTACTACAATGGATCCAAACTTGTTTGGGTTCCTAAGTATAATCTCTGATTTCCTTGCGCAGGGAGCACTAAAAGAAAGCAACCAAAGATGGTATATGGATAGAGGTTGCTCTAAACATATGAGTGGAAGTACTAATTTTCTTTCACTCAAAGCCTTGCAAGGTGGGAGTGTGTCCTTTGACAATGGTAAAAAGGTATACATTCTGAGAGTTAGAAGAGTTGGGAAGATACTCGCTCACTCAATTGAGAATTTGTATTAGATGAATTGCCTAAAATACAGAGTGTTGAGTGTCTCTTAAATCCGCGACAAAGGAAACAAAGTGGAGTTCTTATTAGAGTCTTGCACTTTCACTAATTTGTGACTGGTGAAATGGTTCTAATGTTGAAAAGTTTCAAAACATCTATGTTGCCGACTTTGAGTACTTAAACAATGGTGATCTTGCATGTTTGACTGTTGTGGATGATGATGCTGAAATGTGGCACAGAAGATTGGGACATGCAAGCTTCTCCTTGCTGAACAAGCTAGTCAAGAAGGACCTAGTCTGTGGGCTGCCAAAGTCAAAGTTCAAGGATCAAAAAGTGTGTGATACATGTGTGAAAGGAAAGCAAGTCAGGTTGTCTTTCAAGCCAAAAGAGGAAGTAAGAACTTTAAGGCCACATGACCTTCTCCATATGGATTTGTGTGGACTTATGAGGGTGCCCAGTAGAGGAGGAAAGAAATACATTGTTGTCATTGTAGATGACTACTCCAGATTCACTTTGACCTTGTTCCTCAGAACTAAGGATGAAACTTTTCCAGTCTTTGCTACTTTTGTGAAGTAGATTTAAGTGAAGATGAGCCATAATAGTGTAAGCATAGGATCTGATCATGATATAGAGTTCGACAATGCAAATTGTGATGAATTCTGTGTAAAATGGTATATGTCATAATTTTTCAGCTCCCAGAATACCCCAACAAAATGGTATTATGGAGAGGAAAAATAGGACTCTTGAAGACTTGGCAAGGACGATGTTGATTGACAGTGGTGTACCAAAGAGCTTTTGGGTTTATGAGGTGAACATTGCCTGCTATTTGATAAACATGTGCATGACCAGGTCCCTCCTAAACAAGACCCCGTATGAATTGCTAAACGGGAGAAAATCAAAGCTGACTTACCTGAGAACATTTGGTTGTAAATGTTTTGTTCTCAATAATTGAAAGGAAGCACTGGAATTATTTGATGACAAAAGCGATGAAGGGATATTTCTTGGATACTATTTACAAAGTAAAGCATACAAGGCCTACAACAAAAGGACTCAGTGTGTTGAAGAAATTATACATGTAATCTTTAATGAATCACTCTACTTAAGTGAGAAAGATTCACATGATAAGAATGATCAAGACGGAGAGCATTCAAAGGTTCCTGGAGAAGTAATTGATATGGCAAACGGGAAGACAGATCTAATGAGTCATACCAAGGAGTCTTACGAAGAAGATGCAACAGAACCTCCAGCTAATTCAGAAGAACCTGGTTCCTCCATTACATCAAATGCAACAGAAAATAAAGGTGTTGATGTTGTGCAAGGAACTCCTGATGCTGAGCATAGAAGTGGAACTCACTCTTCCATGGATGCAAACGATGGATCCCACTCGGAGGAACCTGGGTTTTCTCACAATGAGATTCAGGTGTCCAATTGGAAGCATAAAATCTCACATCCTCTCCAGAATGTGATCACTCCTCTTGATTCAAGGATTCAAAGTAGATCAAAGACAAGAAGCATGTTTGCCTTCTCAACTTTCCAGTCTCAAATTTAGCCCAAAAATATCAAGGAAGTATTGAAAGATGCTGACTGGATTGCTGCTATGCAATATGAACTCCATCAATTTAAGAGGAACAACGTGTGGCACCTGGTTCCTCGACCATTAGATAGAAATGTTATTAGAACTAGGTGGTTGTTCAGAAACAAGCTTGATGAGTTTGGAAATACAACAAGAAACAAGGTCAGGTTGGTGGTTCAAGGTTACAATCAAGAAGAAGGAATTGACTATGATGAGACTTTTGCTCTAGTTGCATGGATGAAAGTCATCAGAATTCTTACTACTTTTGCATCTCATATGGAATTCAAGTCGTTCCAAATGGATGTCAAGAGTGCATTTCTGAATGGATATTTAAAGGAAGAAGTCTTTTTTAAACAACCACCTGGTTTTGAATGTCATGAGCATCCTGAACATATATTTAAGCTAGATAAAGCACTATATGGTTTAAAGCAGGCCTCTCGTGCATGTTATGAAAGGTTATCCAGGTTCCTTCTAGAAAATGGCTTTATAAGAGAAAAATTGGTAACACTCTCTTTCTGAAGAAAAAGGGGAGGAACCTACTAATTGTGCAAGTTTTTGTTAACGATATCATCTTTAGTGCAACAAATTATTACTTATCCGAGGAGTTTGCCAAGCTTATCGAAAGTGAGTTTGAGTTAAGTATGACAGGGAAACTAAACTTCTTCCTAGGTTTGCAAGTTAAGAAAACTCTAAAGGAACGATGATAAGTCAGCAGAAATACATTAAAGAACTTCTGAAGAGGTTTGCGATGGAAAGATCAAAGACTATTGATACTCCTATTGCCACAGCCACTCATCAGGACATGGACGAACCTGGTTCCCCTGCGAATGAAACCATGTATCGAGGTATCATTGGTTTACTCTTGTATCTCACAGCCAGCAGACCCGAAATTATGTTCAGTGTAGGATTATGTGCTAGATTCCAGTCAAGTCGAAAAGATTCTCATTTGAAAGCTCCTATGATAATTCTAAGGTATCTCAAAGGAACATATGATCTGGTCCTCTACTATGCCTCAAGATATAATTTTGACTTAATTAGGTATGATAATGCTAATTATGCTGGTTATTTGGTGGATTGAAAGGGTAAATATGGGATGACACATTTTCTGAAATCATGCTTGATTTCATGGGGTACAAAGAAATAAAACTATGTAGCTCTCTCTACCGCTGAAGCTGAATATGTGGCAGTTGCTTCCTATTATGCTCAATAACAATTGGAATATTTTGATGTGTGTTTTGATTGTGAGTCATTACTATATGAAAATACAAGTGCTCTCACCATGGAAAAAAAACCTCCTTAGCATAACAGGACAAAGCACATTGATGTGTGACATTATTTTCTCATAAACAAAGTTGAAAAGGGTCTCATTTGAATGAAGTTTTGCTAAACAGAGGACCGTGTAGCTGATATCTTCACCAAAGCATTGAATAGAGAGCATTTTAAAAAGAATCGACTAGAGTTGGGACATATAAAATTGAATTGAGAACCTGGTCCCTCAATGACTAGCTATGAAGGAATGTGATGGGAAAATGCTAAAAAGTGTTTTCTAGGAATTTCTAACTCAATTCTATACCGTTACAAGTAAATACGCATGGAAATTACAGGGCAAACAAGCATCTAATGATATTGCAATTTTGTAGAAGAATGAAGCTCATATTTTCAAAAATCAATCAGGGAACCTGGTTCCCTTGACTCGGGTTAGTAGTTCCTCTTACACTCATATGTATTTTAAACTGTTAAAAGTGCCACGTCATTAAATGTGCCCGCCCTTTCTCTCACATTTATTGAAGCCCAAATGTTACACCCGTTACAAACCGACCTGTCTACCCAGTCTGTTGCACCCACTTGTAATCGGCCCTCCTTCCCTCTAAATAACACCAAAACACTTGTTTATCTCATAATTGTTGGCATCAAAGCCATCAAACTCTCATCTTCTCACACAACCCCTCTTTCTTGTGTGTTTATTCTAAAAAATTACCATGTCTTCCCAAAAGCCAGTGCTCCCTAAAGCCACCATTGTCACTCCCACTATGTCTTCATCTCATGACGTATAGCGGCCCGAGTCTGAGTCTACACTGTCACCCAGGGAAAACCCCATCGTCGACCAACAACCACACACTACCTCTTCTCCGGGTTCTCACCGTAGCCGGAAAAATCAAACACCTAAAAAGTTTATCGCGACAAACTCTCCCTCTGTGAAAAAATGGCAGAAGATGGAGAAGGAGGAACAGAGGTTTCTAGTCAGCAAGTTGGTGAAGTAACTGTATCCCAAGAGGATATTGCTAGTTTTGGTGAAGTATATGGTGTGTCTACCACTAATTTTGCTCCGATGTTTGATCAAAATATTACATCACCATCAGGTAACGCCTCTCTCGCTTCTACTGATTCTATGTTGGATGTGAATGAGAAGGAAGCCATAGAGAACATGTTGTTTATTGCAACTGAAGGGGGTTTGAATGGGGAATATTTTTCTGGTGATGTGAGTGCTGAGACTCAGGGAGAAGAAAGGAGTAAGGAGGACGGAAGTGGAGAACTGGTACCTCAAGGAGAAGTGGTACTAGTTAGTACTATAGGGGAACCATTAGAGGGACCGCTCCCTCTGCCCAAGAAGATCACGTTTCTCCTACTTGGGATGAAACTACATGATCCAAAAAAAAGCCCCTGGATAGTACTAACCCTCTCCCTTCCGCTCATTTAATGCAGTTCTTTTAAATTTTTTGATTCCGGAGATGAAGCCTTTATCTGAAGAGGAACATGATAAATGTAAGGAGGATAATGATGATATGCTTGTTGCACAGTTTATAGATGCTAAAAGTGATGGGGAGGTCCCCAAAGAGCCCGTTCTTATAGGACCCACTACTAGGCAGCAAAAGAAAGAAGCTCTTGAGAGTGTTTTGAAAAGAAATAAGGAGAAAAAGAAAAAAAAAAGAGGGGTGAAAGGGGTAAAATTAGTGATTGAGGAGGATCTGCCTTCGGCAAATATTGTGGTTGTTGAGGATGAAAAGGTGAATGAGGAACTTGCTTCCCTTGTTCGTAAATCCTCTAAGAAGTCTGTGCTTGTGAAACCCAAGAGAGGATCGTCTGTGAAAGGTGTTGAGATTGATAAAGAGAAGAGTGTTGACCAGAAGGAGTCTGGTGAGAAAAGTAAGTCTAAGAAGAAGGAGAAAAGTGTGAAGAAATCTGAAAAGAGAAAGGCAAGTGACAAAGAGGAACCTGGTTCCTCTGTAAAGGACAAAGTAGAGGTGTCGGAAGCTGACATAACAGAATACCTGAAGAAGCAAAAGGTGTTGTGGATCAGAGTGTTTGATATGTATATTCTTGAAATGTCAAGCATGAGACAGCTGGTTGCAATTTACGAATTCCAGAAGTGGACTCATCTGGTTTCCATTCAGAGTCCTAAAGTTTATAAAGAGGAGGTTCGCAGTTTCTACACAGATCTGTTCACTGTGGAAGACGAGCAATACCATCATGAAGGTTAATAGAATGGATTGTGTGATGGATGAAGTTGTACTAGGAAGCATCTTGGTTGTACCCACTGATGGGCTCTTGTCTGTTGAAGGGACATGTTCTCTTGACTTTATAAGGATCATTATAAAGACTCAGGCTATTCAGAGAGGGGAATGGGTGCACAAGAAGGCCTTGCTTCCAGAATATCAGCTAATGTTTGAGATGGTGAACAAGGTCCTGATCCCTCACACAGAAAGACATTTTGTAACTTCTATAGAGGACATGTTCCTCATGGAAGCTTTGGATGGATACACTACCATCAACCCACCTGGTATCATGATTGAACATATGAAAAAGCTGGCAGACCTCAAGGATGGGAACCATGGTTTGCGTTATGGGTTCTTACTTACTCGAGTGTTTGATATTTCAATGTCCCTTTGGGAAGAGCATCGGTGGGAAGCCGAAAGCAAACGTTCTCAATGACTACCTTGGAGGAGTGCGAGTATATCGACAAGAAGGGGGAGTTGGCATCAATTCTATGATTTCGTAGCTGATCGATGCTCAGACTGTTGCTAATGAGGAAATAAGGAGGTTGAAGGCTGGGAATGTCATTCTTTAGGGAGAGCTCAGTGAAGCCAAAGAGGAACCTGGTTCTAGCAGTGCAGCGGTTGCTCGTTTGATGGCTTAAAATGCATACCTGATGAAACAGGTTGAGAACCTGAAAGAGCAGTTGATAAATGAGCAGCGGTCTGCAAATTCTCAAGTCGATATTCTTCTCAAATCCCTTGCCTCTTCATCCTTTCCTCCGTCGTCTAGTGCCCCTTAAACAAGCCTTTTCTCAATGTCCAGTTTATCCGAGCTTGTCTTAGTCCTAGTGTCCTGTTTTGGCTTGTTGTTTTTATGACTGTGGTACTTTAAGCTTGTTTATTGTGTGGATGTTTTGTAACAATGGTACTACTTCCTATGTTTTTTTCATCAAATTAATCAATGAGCATCTCAGTCTTATGATATGCATGTTATACTTTTGTGCTCTGTTTTTAGCTATGTTGTGTGCACACAAGTGGCATGAGTTAACTTTGTTGGACTTCTTTTTATGTTTACTTGCATAACTTCTTTTTATGATTCCAAATGGGGAAGAAAAATTGAAGGGGAGAAATATAAACAGGTTCTCAAGGGAATAACTAATCTACAACGTGAATTGTATGGAGATCTGGTTCTCAGAGGGAACTCCAATTCTAAGTTTGTCATCATCAAAAAGGGGGAAATTAGTATGTTATGTGCCTTTTTGTTTCGATGATTTAACAAACTACATATAAGATCCAGATAGGGAACCTGGTGCACAACCTCTCTCAAGTGTGTAGCCGCCTTCATTCACTCCAAGGATTGAAGAACAAAGTAGCGACAGAACAAATGACCAGATCCCAGCACAGAGTTCATAGCGTGTCCTTAGTATTGTTGTAGATTTGTTAATGTTATTCACTTGTAATTCCTACTCAGCTTAGTTAGAAGTATCTTGTAGGATATCTTGTAAACCATAAACCGTGTGTTTGTGTATGGCCAGAGTTAGTCAAAGTGGTGAGATTTATAGTAGAGTTATTAAAAAAAGGCTTGCAATAGAGTTATTGCAAGTAAGTGAAGGATTAAGAGTTTAATTCCTAGGTTACAATAGGTTGTAATCTAAAGTTTCTCGGTTAGTGAAGTTTAAATCCTCGAATTTATGGGTATACGCCTCTTGAGACTTTCGCCCCACACCATTGCCTCAGGACATTTTTGGGTGCGCCTCGCCCCAGGGCTCGCCCCGAAAATGCTTTTTAAAACACTTATTCAAGTTCCTACACTGGCTAAATTACAATAGGTAACAAATATAAAACTATTAACTTTAACAATACCGAGTTTAATATTATAAAAAAATTTTGTTGGTACGTTTGTAGGTGCTTGTAGGGAGGTAAGGAGTCTGGAACCTAAATGTGGTCATTTTGGACTCAAATGACAGAAATGAGTGGAAAAAAAATATTGTGACCAAACTAGGCGCTATATGTATAACGCCTTTTATAACGGCGCTATGTTTGGATTTGACAATGCCACGTATAGCGCCTTTATAAACGGTGCTATACATATTTTGTGGGCTTACAATTACTCTTATGCGCTTAACTGACATAACAATAAGTCAAATGGGTGTAGCGCCCTTTAAATATCTCAAGAAATTCGACCCCCCCCCCTCCCCGGATTGGTCATTGCCTTATTTAAAGACGTTAAGGATTTTGGAAAAATCCATTCAGAAATATTCTCAACTCTTGTTAAATTCTCAAGAATTTTGTCATAATGTATGAAGAGCGAAAAGTAAGGATTTCATTATATTGGGGGAAGGGGTGGGGGTGCTGAGGTTATGGTGGCGAATAACTCAGTGAGCTATAGTTTATCTTCACTGTGTCATGTTAAGTGGCCACTTACAATGTAGTACGATAGATTGGTGTCGTTGTTGTATAAAAAAATGAGTGTGAGAAAACGTTCGGTGAACCTTAAAGTAACCGGAAAATATCTGTATTCTATCACTCCGCAAGGGGTTGCTTGTTACGCTGAGTTTAACATCGAGGATGATGAAACTTTGAGTGATTTTGTGAGTACTCCGGATGTATACCGGGAATTTCTTTTGATAAAAATATTGGAAATGTACATGAAGGTTGATGACGTTTGCAATAATGAGGTTGCACAAAGCAGGGATATCCCTCAATCATCGGGTGCTAATTCTGGAGCAGTTTTAGCCGAACAGGTTCTGGATGAAAGAGTTTGTCCTGATTTAAACTTATCTCCACGAGCGAATGAGGAGCGAGAAAATAATTTCTCACCTACTTTACATAATCCACAAGACGAGTGGTAAACTTAAATTTTCCTTTGTGTTACGAGGTTTATTTTTGTTGTATTGAATTTTTATTAACACTCATATATTTCACAGGGGGTACCTGCCAGATATAAATTTTACGAGTTATGAACCCACGCCCAGTTGGGATACGCGTAGTTCTGGTGTGTTAGATCATGGTGGTCCATCTGGGAGTCATCACCAACGGGATAATTTTTATTATGGGATGTTAACACATTACGATTTGTAAGTGAAGTGATATAGCTATATGTAAAGTATTTATCAATTTGAGTAGCTCATTATATTGTTGTTTGTGCAGTGAAAACGAGCAACTGGAACCTCTTGTCCTGACTCAATTGCCCGAAGATGACATATTTAATCAGGATCTGGCAGATGCACAGAGTCAGAAAGAGAGCAGTGATTATGACAACAATGTCAATGAGTCCAGAGATGACACAGCCTTCCCTGATGAGAGTGGTGATGAGGAGGAAGAGAATGATGGACCTGATTTGACGAGGGAGCATACTCCACCCCCGTTAGACCAAGAGTGTACGAGTCCCAAGTGTCGTTTCATTCAAGGGAGATTCCCTACCTTGATCATTTGCTAAGTATGTCGGATGTGGATGCCCTTACAAGGGATATCGATGAAATTCGGACAGCAATGTGGGATGAGTCTAGACCAACAGTGCTGGCAAAGGGCATGCTTTTTCCTGATAAAACGCGCATAAGCAGAGCGGCGAAAATGTATAGCATAAAGAGTGTCGTAAGATGACGGTATAGGATACAACTCTAGATGTATACAAGGTTATTTTCCGTAGATGGTTTATGGGTTGTCATTGGATGTTGCGTGCGAGCAAGAAGAAGACAGGTATGTGGAAAGTGGGTAAATACATTGGCACCCACACTTGTGAAATGGACACATTCAGTGGAAATCACTTCAACTTGGATGTTGACTTGATTTCTCTTGTCCTGATTCCACACATTGAAGTATCCATAAGGTACAAGATCAAAGAGTGCATTACATCAAAGGATTTCATGTCACTTCTATGGTGCGGATATCATTCAAGCAGATGGCAGAGAGGTTTATTGAAAGGACTACAGCTGCAACATCAGTGATGGAAAGGGGTGTTGAATTTATGTCACTACCAATGAAAAGATTTGAGAAATACAAGTGGCGAGCACATTGGTATTTATTTATACAGTATGATCACGACCGAAATATTTTTGAAGTTCGCACCGCTATCCATCAAAACTGGGGGAATAATGTACACACCATAAATGAATCTAGAAGGTTGTGATCTTGTGGGAAATGGTCCATCTACCACATGTCGTGATCACATGCCATCAAGGGCTTTCAACATACAGGTTTAGGGCCAACCAACTACGTTGATAAACAATATAGTGTTGTTGCATACTTAAACACCTATAGTAGGCAGTTACAGCCAATGGGTGTTGAGGATTATTGGCCGACGGAACCATTTAAAATGGTGTGTAACAGTGAGTTTTTGTGTCAGCGACAGGTGCAAAAAAGAATGCGTATATGGAATTAAATGGATGTTGGTGATACCGTTTATGCTCGCAAATGTGGTATATGTTTGCAAACAGGACCGTCGAAAATGTCCTTCAGCTGGTTTGGGTGGCAGTGATAATCCAGCTCCTGGTGGAAGTTCATCTAACGTGCCCAACTATCAAGAATACACGTAGTGTTTTGTTTCTGTAATGTGGTTGTAATAAGTGTATGTACTTGTTTATGTTGCAAAATGTATCGAATAAAATTATGTTTCCGTTGCTGTTAAATCTTATTGATATTTAACATTATCAGTGGAGTAAATTAATGAATTTTTTCCTCGCGTTCATGTTATCAAAAATAATATTCGATTAAAAAACCAATCGTATTACGTTGACTTTCGAATTTCAATATTGCCAGCATTATATTGAAGGATAAAATTATTAGAAAACTACACTGTCGGAGGAGGGAGATGTTTGATATATATATATATATATATATATATATATATAATAGAATAGCGTTGTTAAATACTACGTTATGTGTGTTGTCTTGTGCTTTCAAAAGCTTCCCGCCTGCAAAAGTTAATTTGTACCCGAAAGAATCTTTAACACGCGAAGCATAGCGCGGTTAAATACTACGTTATGTATGTTGTCTTGTCGACCTGAAAAGCCTATAAAAGTTGTATTGTACCATAAAGAATCCTTAACACGTGAAGCATAGCGCGATTAAATACTACGTTATGTAAGTTGTCTTGTCGACTTGAAAAGCCTGTAAATATTGTATTGTACACGAAAGAATCTTTAACACGTGAAGCATAGCGCGGTTAAATACTATGTTATGTGTGTTGCCTTGCCTATAAATAACTAGTGCATTTTAGTTATCTGCGCTTAACCAAAATAAATAGTAAAAATTTCCATAAAAGCAGGATTTTTTTTTTGCATTAACAAATGTCTGGACGCAATTACCAACCAATGTGCTATTGTGGCAAAACGTTGTATGGTGAATTTATGTTGTTCTGATGGTCATGTTGGACACAGGTATTGGATGTGTGTAAACAGGTTTGGAGGCAATGACGAAAATTATTGTAATTTTGAGGTATGGTATAATGAATCCATTAAGCAGGAATGCTACAAAAATCTTTGCAGCATATCTGGGATATGAACCAGGAATACCAACACCGTGAGTCTGAAATAAAATAACAAATTGCGGCATTGCAGGAGAAATTAAAAGAGGTGGAAGAAGAAAAAAATAGGCTGGAAGAGAATGTTAAGTGGTTGAAGCAGAGAATAATGGGCGATAATGACGAAACAAACACATGTATGTGTTGAGTGTAGTATTTTATCTTTATGCTTTCCGTGTCATGTATTTTCATTAGTTGTACTGAATTTAAATTATGTTAAGTTGCTATGTTTGTGTTTATGTTGTAGTATTATGTGTGTTGTCTTGTCGACCTGAAAAGCCTGCAAACGTTGTATTGTACCCGAAAGAATCTTTAACACGCGAAGCATAGCACGGTCAAATACTATGTTATGTGTGACTTGCTTAAAATAACTAGCGCATTTTAGTTATATCTGCGCTTAACCAAAACAAATAGCAAAACTTTTCATAAAAGCAGAATTTTTTTTTTTTTTGCATTAACAAATGTCTGGACGCAATTACCAACCAATGTGATATTGTGGCAAATGTTGTATGGGGAAGGAATGTTGGCTCGACGGTCATGTTAGGCGCAAATGCTGGATGTGTGTAAACAGGTTGGGAGGAAATAACGAAAATTATTGTAATTTTGAGGTATGGTATGACGAACCCATTAAGCAGGAATGCTACAAAAATTCTTTGCAATATATCTTGGATATGAACCAGGAATACCAGCGCCGTGAGTCTGAAATAAAACAATAAATTGCGGCATTGCAGGAGAAACTAAAAGAGGCGGAAGAAGAAAAAATAGGCTGGAAGAGAACTTTAAGTGGTTGAATTAGAGAATAATAGGCGATACTAACTAAATAAACACATGTATGTGTTAAGTGTAGTATTTTATCTTTATGCTTTATGTGTCATGTATTTTCATTAGTTGTACTGAATTTTAAAACCATGTTAAGTTGCTATGTTTGTGTTTGTATTTGTGTTGTAGTATTAAAATAACGAAGAACTAGAGAAATAAAAACATAATGCGCATATAATGTAAACAATAAAAATTATTGCTATTATTTACATAAAATACAAAAAAAAAATATCAATGCGTCCCATAGCCTGTGTGCTTCAATGCAGCCGTTGGCCTGAGGCGCATCTCATCCCGCTCGGCTCACGTCACCTCTTTATCACAGGATACGCTGCAGCATGATCGTTAGTAGTCCTGGAAGGCTCGGTAGAAGGGGTCGTCGGCCTAGTAGTTACCTACAAAAGAATAAGTTATTTCAGTATATCAAAATATATATTAGTAATGTACGTGTTAAGTCACAAAAATTTAAATTATTTTACCATGGTCTCGTCGGGCTCCTGAATATAATCATCTGTCGCAGTCAGGTCAGCATCGCACAAAGTAACCTCCATGACGGGCGAGGATGAAGCCTTAATAAGAAAAACATAAACATATTTATGGCTAATCAATGAGATAAAAAAAAATCTAAATTTATTAGTAATACGAACATACCTGCAACTATGAAAGATCCCCCAGCAACCCTCGATGATGCGCCATAACTCAGCCGGCCCACTATCCACATCTCGGGTCGGCCGATCATCAATCGCGATCGATGCATCCGGAAAGTCCTGATCCCAAATAACATATCAGTGCCTCGTGCCTCCTGGCGTATGGAACGTACCGACCGCCAGCGCGATGAATGGGATTCCCGATGAAAAGTCGGGTAACGCCACGGTACTAGCCCATATAATCATGCTTAGTATCCGTCTGGTGCGGCGTAGGGGCGCAGAATCAGGCCAAGTCGCCGGTCCCAAGTATAGATTTGCGCCTCTAGCCATGCCACAAATGCCCGGTCCACCCTGAAACGATCATCCCTCTGAAAATGTGTGGTCTGCCAGGTGGGCGGTGGCGGTACAAGCTGCGGACAGCCAAGCTGGCGAAGTACCCGCTCGGTGGCTTGATGCTCCGCAATATCAAGGACATCAACGGGATGGAAGAGCTCCAAATAAGTTGGTCGGTCGAGCAATAATCGGGCAAGCCAGCTATCAGCGCGTCGTTGTATGGCCTCCATATGAACTATTAAATAACAATAGAAAATGTGAGTATACGCAACACATATGAAGCCATGCCAAGTAAACTTAGGTATACATTTACCTGTGCGCCCTCCAGCAAATCCAACAAATCCCTACGCAAGAGGAGATTATGTCGAGCCTCGTACTCTCGTCCATATCCCCGCCGGAGAACCCACCTCCTAGCTAGAGGGAGAAATGGAGGTGGTACACCCGGATCTAATGGTGGTAGAGGTGGCTGCAAATGCAGGAACCGCTCCCAGGCCCAAACCTAACATACAAAGTTGACGTAAAATTTAAGATATATTTTTACTGAGTATGTTATAATGAATAGAGTATTCGAATATATTTTCACCTATAGCGGCGGCAAAAATCCAGTAACATCATGTTGGGTGCCCAAGCTCGCCCGGCTCATCTGCCTGTACAAGTAGGCGAGAACAGCAGCACCCCAGCTGCACTAGCGTAAATCATCTAGTCGCTCAAGATGATGAAGAAATCTCAAGTTGACTAGGTTCCCCGAAGTGTTCGGGAACAAGACCCCTCTAAACATAAAGAGTAGTAGCAACCTCGTGTACCGATGAATATGTAGATCCGGTGTATCGCATGTGATGTCATGGTGCAATACCTCTACATGGTCTCGGATAGTCGTCAATTGCAGACAACTGGCCCCAGCCAGTGCAGTCTCCTCCTGTGGCCGAAAACCAGTGAGCTGCTGCAGCATGTCCAGGTACTGCCCACCTGTCAGCTCTCTCATTGCCTGCGGCAGAGCAACAGGGTGTCCATCAACGGGCAGCCCGTATATAACCTCCACGTCCTGCAGTGTGATGGTGGCCTCTCCAATGGGCAAGTTGAATGTGTGCGTCTTCATTCGCCACCGCTTTATCAGGGGCGTGATCAAAGACCAATCGACTTGCAGTTGCCCGATCTCCAAAATCCTATAGAAGCCCATATCCTGCAGGCGTCTGACTACACGGGGATGGAGAACTTTGCCCTTCAGAAAGTCCCACACGTCGTCCACTCTCCTGAGGCGGAGAGTTTGGGCTAGTACCTCTCCCTCCCATATGTGGGAGGACCTATGATCGCCCTGTAACGACAGTAGCTCATCGCTGGAAGGTCCGGGATGCATAGGCGGAACCTCCATGTCGTCTACAATAAATTAAACAATATTAATTACATGTTAGTTTTATAATTTTATATGTTTGTTTGTAGATTAAATAATTAATTTTTATATACTACAAGATTTAATTTTAAGTATTCACTTATGGGTTCCAAGCTCGATATTTGAGGCCCAGTAGCACCAATATATCCTGAATTCTTGTATGCGTTAGTTTTATTATTTTACATGTTAGTTTTATAATTTTATATGTTTGTTAGTTACTCACTTATTTTTCACTATAATAAAATTAAATAATTAATTTTTATAATTATACAAGATTTAATTATTAAGTATTCACATATGGGTTTCAGGCTTGATATTTGAGGCCTAATAGCACCAAGATATCCTGATTTATTGTATGTATTAGTTTTATTATTTTACATGTTAGTTTTATTATTTTATATGTTTATTCGTAAATTAAATAATTAATTTTTATAATTATACAATATTTAATTATTAAATATTCACATATGTGTTCCATGCTCGATATTTGAGGCTCAATAGCACCAAGATATCCTGAATTTTGTACGTGTTAGTTTTATTAATTTATATATAGCATTATTATGTTCCATGTTTTATTTATAAATTGTTTGTTACACACTTATTTTTTACTATAATAAAATTAAATAATTAATTTTTGCAACTATACAAGATTTAAAAGATATATTTATGGGTTCCTGCTCGATATTTGAGGCGCAGTAGCACCAAGATATCCGGAAAATATTATTATTTTCTCATGTTATTTTCTTACGATCGTTGACTAGAATTTGACAGAGTTTGTGTTTGATCTATCAGCTATTTTGACGTATTTTTGGGTATAAGAGGCACTTAAATGATTAATTTCAATAACTATAGGGATACTACGGTAAAAGGCACTACATTTTTGTACGCTAAAAAGGCACTATATTACTAGTCTTTAAGCAAATAAATAATCTAAACCAGATAAAAATAACAAATACATTTAATCACAAAACATTCACGAACATATATATACAACAGTACTAATATTTGTTTTTTTTTTTAACAAATAATAATGATCTCTCAATTTTTACATATTTGTTTAGCACGCTAATATCTTAGTCCGGATAAAAATAACATACATGTTATATTGCAAAAAAAGCATAAAACAACATAGAACACATTTAAAATAACTAATATGCATTTTTATATTAGTTTCGACAAAAACTAAATCGGAATACCTCGGTTTAAGTTTTTAGAAAAGTTAAAGAATTGAAGATTTGAGTCCGAAACGAGCAACTCATAACGAAAGAAGCCCTTATCTGGGATGTGGGACCACGAATCTTTACTTTTTGTGGGACAGATGAAGTTCACTCAAGTTTTTTTGGATCGTTAATGGAGGGGGATGGACCGCTGTTAATGATTTAAAATTTGGGGGGGCGAGGGGGGGGCGTTTCTGTCTATAACGGGGAGGAAAGGGAAGGGACGCCTATTTTAAGGTTATAGCGATGTTTATTAAAGCGGTATATATATAGCGACATTTATTAAGACGTTATACATATAGCGCCTTAATAAATGACGGTATATCTACCTGTCTAATTAATTTTACGTATAATGTTCTTTTATAATTTGATCACAATATTTTTTTTTCAACATATTTTGATTATTCGAGTTCAAAAAGATCATATTTAGGTTTGGGACTCGGAGGTAAGTGGCGGTCAGTCACGAGATGCTGGGATTAGGGGAGTAGAAATTGTAACGGCAAAGGACAAGAGCTACTCCATTTGATTCAAGTTCCCAATGATTGACATTGTCTGCTAGAGGCTTGAAAAGCAAACACCCCTATTAATTGCGTCTTTATCTTTTTTGCACATGAAAAAATGAGTTGGGACCAAAAGACATTTTGGAGGGACATACCTATGAATACCTACCTTGTGTTGAGATGATGTTATCTAATGAATGAGAGATTCAAAATAGAGTAATGTCTCATCTTCCAATACATAGCCTGCAGCCTTTTTCAACTCTGCAGCTGGCAATTGGCCAAACGCCTTCTTTCCTTTTCTTCTCTCTTTGGCGGCTTGCTCTGCTGGCCTTTTAACATAGACCACAGGTTCATCTAGTAGAACGAATAACAAAGAGCAAAATATAAAAATATTAACAAGAAAATAGTTGCCCCTCTTTTACATAACTTTAAAATTTAGATCCAGGATCAAAGACATTCAGAAATATTACGTTACGACCAAAAAATTTGTCGACTAGATGAATCCCTCCGCCCTTATCCTGTGGTCTGAGGTCTTAGTTTCGAATCCTAGCAAAACGCGAACTATTAGTATTTTTTTTTTTTATGTTTGGCATTTCTACCAAGATTTCATTTTCATTTTATTTTCCTTTCATTGAGTTCTACCAAGAAATCAATCGAGAGAAATTATCAGACGGAGAACTGAAACCTTTGCAAATTCCGAGTTATATTACTCCCTTCATTTCAGTTTATGTGGACTTTCGTTTTTTTGAGAGGTAATTTAACTAATCTTTGAAATTAAATTGAATTAGATCAACTTAATATTTTTAAATTAAAATTAAAATCATTCAAAAACTATACGAAAAGTACTATAAATTGCAATTCTTGATATGATTGAAATAATACATTTCAACAAGTTAGTCAAAACTTATGTAGTTTGAATTTCAAACAAAAAACAAAAAAAGTTTCATATAATCAAGAACAGAAGGAGTAATACTATCATTCTTAGGTGGCATTTGTTTCTATTTATCACCTCACATTATTTATTATTACAAGTAAAAGTGATGACCACCCTTACCTATCAGGGGCCCTTTGTTTGTACAATTCCATTCTCTCCTAACAAAAAACATGAGAAACTGTGAACAGAATGGACCCAATATTCAGATGTTACAGACCCCCCCCCCCCCCCTCCCCCCCTATCATTGCCCAAATCACTTTGACCAATTTTTAACCTTTTTTGAATTTCTATAACTCTACTTTGTTTCATTTTCTCTTGTTATTCCAATAGTGTACTCTCTGGAGTTTCCTACACAATATATAGAGTTTTCTTTTCACTGAAATGGAAGCCTATGTTATAGTATCCTATGGTCTACTAATATTTGTTACAAGTGATGGGACAGTAGAAGCATCAAATAGGCCTTAGACTTTATGACACAAAATTTGCTAACATCTATTTTATAGCCCGTTTAAAAATGAGCTTATTTTGATAATTTAAAAATATACTTTTTTAAGGGTGAGAAGTAGTTTGCAACGATTAATTAATTTGAAAAATATTTCTGAACAGTAATTAGTGTTTGGTCAAGCTTTAAAAATAAACTGTTTCTAAGTGTACTTCTCAAAAGTCCTTTTCAAAAAAGTGCTTTTAGAGATAAGCAATTTTTTTCTAATTCTCTAAAACTTTTTCTGCTACTCAAAAACACTTATTTTTCCTTTTAAAAGCTTGGTTAAACACTTTAATTTTTGAATAAAAAAATATTTTTGACAAAAAAATATATTTGTGCTCAAAAGAAGCTTAGCTAAAAAGACTATTAGTCTTCTACTATTAAAAACAAAACAAAAAATCAATTTTACATACTCCCTGTATTTAAAAAAGAATAAACTTATTTACTTTTTAATCGATTTCTAAAAAGAATAAATTCTTTCTAAATTTGGAAACATTTTAACTTTAAAATTTCCCTTTCATCCCTTAATGAGAAGATTATATCTGAATTGTTTTAGATCACACAAATATATTTGAATTGTTTTAGATCACACGTTTTAAAAGACTTTTTTTTTTCTTCTTAAATTACGTTCCTAGTCAAATAAGTTCAAACAAATAAAAAAAAGTACTATAAGGTAGTAGAAAAAAGGGATGAAAGTTTGAAGTTTATGGCTGGATTTTGATTGTTAAGGTGTTCTCAAAGAAAATATCTAGCTAGGTATTTTAATTGCTAGCTCAATCCATATAAGGACATATTTTGGTTTGAGGGTGGCCAACTACCACTCTGGAAAATTCCAATCGAATAATTTCCTCCATTAGAATTTATGCAGATTGAAAGAGATCAATTAACGTAGTTTTGCCGCTGTTAAAAGTTTACAAGTTATGCCTTATTGCATCATTACTTAATTAAAGAAATACTTAGCTATTTTGCTGTAGTATTCACTCCTAACACACAATCGAGAGGACCAATTTGGAAATAAGGCAACAAAATTTTGGTCAGAATAGAAGAAGAGAAGTTGCCGCAAAATTCAATGCGGTAAAAACTCTAACGTTTCATGTAAGATTCTCACATTTGTTTTTTACTCTATATGAATTTTTATAATATTCTAAAAGTTATAAACAATGTTGAAGAAACTACATATAATGGTGAAATTTTAGTTATAAACAATTACTAGATGAAAGTAAAAGAAGTTCAATAATTCTTCATTATAGAAACTTCAAAAGCCGAAGGAAGAAAAACTGAAGAAGAGTCGGATTGTGGTAATTGATAGGTCGGTACGATATTTAAATATTTCTGTTCTATATTTTCAGTATTCGATTTTTTAAAATGCTATACTAATACCGTATCTAATTAAATTTGATATGGTTTGTTTTTTCTCCTTTCGGTTTCGATTTATTCGGTTCGGTTCGGTACGGTAACTTCGTTTATTCGGTTCGGTAATTTCGGTTTATTCGCTTTGAATATTAACTAGTACATAGAATCATAGACTGTAATATTCTTAATTAAAGTATTCAAAAAGACAAAACTAAAGATGGTTGTTAACAAAAATTTTGTCCAAAACAAGCAAATATCAACCTAGAGAGAAAACTGTACATAAAGGAATAAATTTGATCAATAAAAATTTCTTGTTACTTGCTTAGAGTTAATTGATGAATTTGGAGAATAAGGAAAAGTAAAATTTTAAATTTTTTATATTTATATTATAATTAATAATATGTGTATTGTGTAATATAATATATATTTCGGTATGTTATCGGTATTTCGGTATTTCATTTTGAAATACCAAATATCATACCTAATACCAATTTTTTTTTAAACTTAAACCAAATACCATACCGACCAAAATATCGAATACAAAATAACAAAATTTTCAATTTTAATATAATAATTCGATATTTACCAAATTATGCACGACTCTACAAGCTACAATAAGAAATTAGTTATGAAAAGTCTTACGTTGTTAATGTTTACAAGTTATCTAAGAAATACTTCTTCCTCCGGTCAAATGAAATGATGTACATTCCTTTTTACTTTATTCCAAAATAAATGACACATGCCTAAATTTAAAAATAATCTTTACACTTTTTATTTTATTTATTTTACACTTAACGAGAAAATAGCACGGGCTAAGTCAGTTTTCAGAATGATAATTGAAAAATAACCACTATTTTACTGCAACACAAAAAGTTTCAGCATAATATACTCGAGATTGGTGCACTAGTGTATGAACTTTCAGCATATTATGTTATAACTTCAACACACGAAAAGTTCCAGCATACTGGAGATTGGAGCACTTGTATATGAACTTCCAACATATTGTGTTGGACCAGTATATTATGTTGGAACTCCAGTATATTATGCTGGAAGTCTAGTATAATATGCTGGAACTCCAATATATTATGTTAGAACTCCAGTATATTATGCTGGAATATTTTTCGGATTTTGAACAGTATTTTCGTTTAAATTTATCTTCATGTGAAAAGTGGCCAAATTTCAATTACTTTTGATACTGTGACTATTTTTTAATTACCACTTATAAATCTGAATATCTTTTAATTTTACCTTTAATTAAAAAAATTTATAACCACACAAATATCATGACCCTACAAAGTAGTTACCCCCTGCGCTTTTAAGACCACAAATTTTAAAAATATTTTTTTCTTTTATTAAATTTCATGTCTAATCAAACTACGTCTCAACGAAACATAGTGAGTACTAATTAGAAAGATGTGAAAAACAAAAAGGAACGAATCACCAGCTGATATGACTGAAGTTTCATTCTTGTGGCTTACAAGTTACAAGGGGGAGGCTGGGTTATATGACAGGACAACCTCCTTGTCCTTGTTGTCCTCCATCTATCCTAGTCTAATATTTTAATTTGCTTGAGCTCGATTTTTTTATTTCACCAGCACAATTTAAGTGACTAATGTTTAAGTAGATGTAAGGCACAAAATTAAACAGAGTTAACTTCTTTAAAGTTTTTTTTTTTTTAAAGGAAAGCTTTAAACCTTTTTAATGAATCAGTGAATCCGCTGAAGGAAAACTATGACGTAGTGAAGTAAAAAAGTTCTACCTCTCTAAAGTCTAAACTTGACTCAGTTTTAAAAAAAGACTTTTAAACTTATGAAGTAAAATAAAGCAAATATATTTTACGTGGTTATAAATCATTGCATAAAGATAAATTATTTTCGAATATGAAAAATGACTCAATTCTTTTTGGTCCAGACAAAAAAGAAAATAAGTCACATAAATTCGGAGGTAGTATATTCACTTTGTTTTTTATATAAAATAAAATAGTGTAAAATAAATTCACAAAATACATTAAAATCTTAACTCCGTATAAATACAATTTCATCAAAGTAATAATGTTAGAAATCTTATATAATAACTTAATTTTGATATAACAAATCGAAAGGATATTGAGACACAGAAGTGTTTAAAGTCCAGAATTGTTTGGGAGATATAAACTTTAGCAAGAATAATTTTATCTATACAATTAATCCAACGTTTTTGGTTTCAGGGTGTTTTGGCACATCACAATCCCAACTGTATCAACGTCCCATAGTGCCTTGATGGACAATTGACTATAACAGAATCTACTCAGAGTGGTGTAACGAATTGCTGTGAAAAAGAGATGCCATTTTGCCTCCATCCAGACACACACCTTACGAACAACAAGCTTTCGGGGGATATGTAAACCAAAATATAACAATCAGCACCAGATAACATTACATTCGAGCATACTTAAATTCTAGGAATGATTACTGAAACTATAAAAGTTTGAAACACCAGAGTTACTGTTTGTAGAACCAGACCTGATATCAGCTTCAACAGACATGAATTGTTTCAAGGTAAATATCATTTGTAGAGCTCTTCCATGGTATCTTTCAAGCGTTGAACATCAGCACCAATAACTTCGGATGTTTTCTTCCCATTTTGAAAGAAGTGTAATGTAGGCTGCATATAGTGAATAGTTTTAGTTTATATAGAGGAATTGACTACCAATGAAACCTGTATTAACTCAAACCAGTATTTGAACATTTCTGTTAAACCATCTGATCATGAACTTATGTACATCACCAGAATCAACAATTTTTATTGTATTCTGAAAACCTCATAACACTAGAGTAAGCTCAAAGTCTCTTGTGATATCTTTATCCTCTTTGATTCAAAGTATTCCCCTTTGATGAATATCACATGATCTGGAATTTCCACGTTGAATACGTTCTAGAGTAGAATACTCATGAAAAAACTAATCTTCTCTAATTTTACATGCATCTCCACTAAGAAATAAATCTCCACTCTCTCAAACTTTAGATCTTTTTCATGCATTTCCAGTACTCTCCGTGACATAGCATCCTCCTTTTCATGTTTCTCCTTTCTAAAAATTTCTTGACACATAATCAACCATCACATTCTACTCAATATGTCCATTTGACACAAAAACAATCAAAAAATAAACCTTCAATTATGAAAAATGGACAACATCCTTGACCCTGAGCTAATTAACTGGTGGGCCTCTGGAAACACCTGTTTAACCAAGCATTACCTGCTCTCACTAACAGTGTATGAACCTGAATAACCAAGACATGACAAGGGGTTGACAGCATCTAGAGGATCATGCTCTCTTAGATGCCCTTTGTCCATAACGAGAACATCTTCTTCCGGAAAGACGTGCCTTGAATCTCAATCCCTGATTGACTTTGCACAACATCATACTACATTATTGGAAAATCCATCTCTAGAAGTTCCTACAACTTAATCACTAAATTTTCTATAGGTTTTTTCCAAGCTAATTTGAACGTGGCACCTTTTTCTCCTTTATTTGAAGGCGGTGGCCGGGTCAGCTTGCACACGCTAATTAACCGAGCAGTCTGTTACAACCCACAAGCACAGGTGTCGGATGAACCCACTCACAAGGTTAAGAGTAGATGGGTTCACACCCAGTGTTATAGCTGGGATTTGAACACGGGATCTCCAAATTGTTATTCCTACTCAATCACTCGCCCATTTACTGGAAACAAACGTCATTCTGTTTAGTGTTATTTAAATGTAGAAAAGCATGCATATCTAATTACTACACAGATCACAAACAGAGTACTATATACTTCTTGCTGAATATATCTTACCAACACAGCAGAGTGAGAGAATAACAAGAACAGAAACTTGTCAAGTATATATTTATGATAATAGACAAAGAAAACATATTCTTTGGAAATTTTTTGATAGATATAACAGTATCATGTATATAAGATTTGTAATCAGTTATAAAGTTTAACTGCTCGATCATGATAGTCTTTAAAATTGATCTAATCCTCATGCATATTCATGTGTCTGCTTTCAGAGAAGATAAGGAGGAGGAGGAAGTTGATATTTACCACAGAGTGAATGTTCAACTTGCTCAATGCATTTCCAAGCCCCTCCTGCACGTCGAAACATGCTCAGTATACAAGTGGATTAATCACTAAATAGGAAGGCTTGGAGAACCAAAATGCAACAACTCAGTTCTATAGAATTAGAAAAAATTTAATCTAAGGAACTTTTTAAACTAATGGTTAACAAACAAACAAATTTAAGCATCATAACATATTACCAGAAAGTATTCGAACTAGGACACGTAGCATAGACTTCATCTTTTATCAAAAGGCGAACCCATGATCATAACGAATTAGCCATATGATGTTCTTTTTCTCAATTTTTCCTTTTTGTCAAATTATGAATATAAATTCATCACTTATTATCTGCAGATAAACTCAGGTCCAAATTAAACATATTAATAGTACTTCAATTTCTATCTGCACACAAACTCAACAATGTCAAACTAAACATACCAAACATGCCGACTTCAAAGGAATGGCAAGCTGTAAGCTTCAAGATACCTCACTTGTTCAAACAAAGAATACAACCAGCTGATGTTCCTTAAAATGAAAGCCTTAATGTATAAATATGACAGGCAGTCAGGCACTATTCAGCACTTCAACGTGCCAGCATATCAAAATAAAATTAACATTCACAAGAACAGGACTTGGAGCCGACCATTTGACCACCCTAGCATTATTTTCAAGAAGCAGCTACAACTCTAGGCTGAATATATGTCCAACAGCACTAATAGCAGGTTATATTCTCAGGGGATAGACATGACTTACTGCTGGCTACGAGCTATAAATAAAATTCAGGTAGACATGACTTACTGCTGGCTACGAGCCTACAACTTTAATGACTTCGGTATGCTACAGACCATCATCAGGGTAACTAAAAAACCCTAACATTCAAAAGTTATCCTGGAATTCAATGTCGCGAAAGCAACAATAAAAAGAGCTGTTTTTGCCAATCAAACCAGTAGTTTAGGAATTCTGCTTTACTCATCCAAGAAAAAGGGTTTACTTCTGTTTGGTTTGGGCAGTTGACTTTTCCCATGTTTAATGTCATATAATCAGGATCCACGGTTCACACAAATTAAAGAAAGTAGATGTTGAACCCAAGCCATATGGAACTTAATATCAATTTCAAAAATGTCCATTATCTATTTCACACAAATCTCCAGAAGAGTTTCTCTGTAACATTCCCCAGTTAGTTGAACAGCCACAATCAGGAATCGAGACCCATTTTTAGCTGTGATTAGACTTCAGAGTATCATACACAGACATCTAATTTAAGAATTTGCCAGAAGCAAAAAAGTGGAAATAAACTAAATAGTTATGCAGCAGGTAGAAAGAACAGACAAATAAAAGATGTCTTACTAGTTACATCAACGAATCTAACATAACTATCCAGGTCCTAGTATTTGCTGTTTCTTTTTTCATCCAATTCCAATGTCTATTTTCTCAATTTTTGTAATGTAAAGGAAGATTCACCAAAAGACTCAAAACCTTCAAATAGCTGTAGGTGACATATGTATCAAAATAAAACAACATTAGATAAACTAGAATTCGAGAAATACAAGGTGTCAAAGTTAGATTATCGATATCAAGCAAAATATTTCAGGTGACACAGTAGTTAGAGACCAAATATAACTAGTTACACTGGTGGTGTGTCATCCACAGTAAAGGAGGAACATGTTGGGATTGAGAGATTGACATCCACAGTGAATTATGTAGGAATAGGGAGCACAAATACGAAAGGGAAATAGTCAAGTAATTGAAACTACTGGAGTGTCAGGCGTCTTATGAATAAGAAGGTGGTGATGGTCTAGGCAGGGTTAGATAGGTGACGATTCTAGGTTTCATCTATAACATACAAGAGGTTGGTCATGTTTGCAAGGAGGGTGCAGAGTTTCCAACATGTTAATAGATATGATCATAGGGGAACAGAAATGAGTGAAAAAACGACTGCATGGATATTCAGTAATCATTTGTCAATTGAGATGCGGTAACAAATGAGTATGCTTTTGGTTAGAGCTTTTGCTCTTGATAACAATTAAAACAGTATTGATGATCTGGACAATCACGGTGTAAGCAATCTGAAGACATAAATCTCTGTTTTGTGTTGTTATTTTGCAATAGTATATAGATACATCTTACTGGTCTGATGTATCTTCTTTTGTACAAGAGCACCAATTTGGTGCATCATTTAAAAATAATAATTTCAACATATCCAAAAAAAGGAACGGAAGAAGAATTGACACTTATCAGCACCGCGAAAGAGCAGTTTACATGACCCATTAATAGGGGTTCCTGAAAGGATTCAAAGAAATATTACAACAGGAAGACATTTCTTTACCTTGTCAATGTCAACTTTATATGTTGTCACATGAGGATATTTCTCACTCAATTGGCCAATTATTGGAGATAACAATTTGCCTGAAAAAGGAAAGGAGCATAAGGGTAATCATGAATAGCACCCAGGAGATGCATTACTAATAAAATATTAAAGAAAAGCTAATTGGAGAGCAAGACATTGTCCTTTTCATTGCTTTGACATGGTGTACAATGAGTTTTCAAGGGAACTTCATGAAGTGAATAGAAATCTATGCAGGACATTTCATCTTTGAAATTATGCAGTGATAAAAATAATATTAACAAAAAAGATATGCATCTATAAAAAGGATTAACAAGCTTACAGGGCCCACACCAGACAGCAGTAAAGTAGAATATTGCAGGCAAAGATTCATCTGCAACATATGAACAGATATTGAGCAAGTGTGGGAGCCATAAGTCATAACATACACAAACTAAACAGGTATATTGTTGAGCCTAATCACATGGAAATACCTTGTACTTTGCGAAGTGAAGTATTGAACTGTTCTTCAGACTCAATTGAGACAATATTCGATGGACCTGTAATTAACCAGCTTCAGAATGGTCAACAAGCAGCAAGGGCATCGGTGTCACATAGAAAATCTTTCCATATGCAATAGAAGAATTGTTTGTTTGTTTTGTTGCAAAAAGCAAACTCCTAATGGAATTCTTTCTTCCCTTTTTGAATTTTTTATTTTTTTGGAAGGGGGTGGATAAGACCATTATCATCCGGTACCAAAAATATCAAGTTCTCCTTGGGTATAAAATGACATTAAGTCTCGTAGGATCAGTAACTGAGGATCCTCACTGATCAAATCCACACATACTACACCTGTTACTCTACAATAAAAGGTACACCCTCACATCAATCACAAATTGTATTTATAAGTACCAAATAATCGGCTGACAACTCTAGCTCCTCCTTGTGAACCTAAAGATCAGGTGATTGTTACATGTTTATCCTGACTGCAGACGTTACAACTATATTTTCAGAACACAATTGGTCATAATCCGAGCAAAGTATACTAGGGAACTTTTAAATGAACCTAGTGTGAGCCATTCTAAGCTAAGCATGTAGCTCTCTATTAATAACCATAGATACAACTAGTATATGTTTTGTTGCTCCTCAAATATCCTTCAATACCTTAACAGGATACATACACAGTCTACAGTGTCCTTAATTGACAAGGTTTCTGCTATATGACCTACAGCATCCCTCAGGTTCTTGGTATTTACAGGGCAACATTTTCAGCACTTCCAGCAGTAGGTAATTCAGTAAAACAATTAGTCACGAATCTCATAAGTTCGGAACTGTTTTCTCTTTCAGCTCTTTCTTTCTTAAAATGTAGTTACAGCAGATAGGTGTTTTTTTATAAAAGATGAGAAATTGCAGGAGATAGGTGTTTGAACATCTAAACGGAAAATTATTGACTTTTCAGACTAATTCAACAATTGAAGATTAAAAATTGTTGGACCAATATTTCTTCAATTTGTCATAGTCAACTCTGTCTTTCGATATCATCAACCTTTTTTCAGGATAACCAAGAAGTTAATAGTTTAGCTTTGGAACTCAGTGGATAATGAGCCCCTCCCTCTAACCTTCTCCACTTAAATACAAAACTTGGTTCACAGCAATGTTCAAACATTTGACCTAAGTCTACCACAACCCTTGTTATACTACCTGTCTACCTTTGCCACCAACTGAAAGTACTGTGGTCTTGAAATCATCAACTTTAAGAATCAGATATAACACTAACTAGATTTTACATATTTCCTCTAACCACGGGATAACCTAAAAACCACTAGATTTGTCAAACTAAATGCAATTGAACTAGTTTTCTGATTTAGCATACAAATATAGAGTTTTCAGTATTCAAAACTAAAATGTCATGAGGCTATCATATGTAGATAACAAACCTGAGGAAGATGGACTGGAGAAGTTTCGAGAATGATTCAGAACGTGATGAGACTGCAAATCAGGGATGAGGTTTGCCGTAATTTGGAATCCAGGAAGTAGATTGGGCTTCTCCAATAGAGTTAGGGTTGAGTAAGAGACGGTGGCGGCTGATGACACCATTAATGTTTGGCCCAATTCAGAAGAGCGTCGTCCTGATGCTATGAAAGATGGTCTGCAACCAACTAAACGGCGCAGTATCACTGAGATTCCTCTCATCTTTTCTCTCTTTGGCTCCCTGTCCGATTGTAGTGCTCGCTCGTTGAAATCTTGAGAAAGGGTTTTAGTTTTTAGTTTCTTTACTCAGGGTTTTCGAACTTTTTTAGGACGAGTTCGGTACAAGTAACAAGATGGGCAATAAATGGTGAGCAACAGAAAAAGATGGGGCCAATTGCGAAATCTTCTATGGGCTTTTGACTATATGGACTTCTTTGTCAATAGGCCCATTTTATCCGATTTTCATGGCAAAGGATACAGCGATTGTTTTAAGAAGAATTAACACGTAGCCGCCAACCCAATCGGTTAAACTAAAAATAACTAGAAAAGATATAATATATGCATAATTTATATATTATAAGTATATACCTCTGTATAATCAATATATAAACTATATTTGTGGTTAGAAAAAGTAAATAATAAATATGATTGGCTATTCGCATAAAGATCCCTTGTTTTATTGGGCTTGCAACAAATTCTGGAGCTGATCCAGCGGCCTAAACTCATTTTGGAAAGAGGAATTTTCAGTAAAAATAGCATGTGCTAGACAGTTTGCAGACCGGTCATTCAAAAAATAGCCCCATTAGCAAAGTCATTGAAAAATAATTATTATTTTGCTGCAACACAAAAAATTCCAGCATAATATACTGGAGATTGGTGCACCTGTGTATGAACTTCCAGCATATTATGTTGGATCTCCAACACGCGGAAAGTTCCCGCATAATATACCGGAGATCGGGGCACATGTGTATGAACTTCTAGCATATTATGCTAGACCGGTATATTATACTGGAAGTCCAGTATATTATACTGGAACTCCAGCATAATATACTGGAGTATTTTTCGATTTTGAACAGTGTTTTCGTTCAGATTTATCTTTACATCAAAAGTGGCTAAATTTTGATTACTTTTGAAACTGTGGCTATTTTTTAGTGACTATAATATAACTATAGTTTACCTAATTATCATTCGTAGTTATTGTTCAATTGTTACTAGCTTGTATCACTTGTATTCAAACGCACACTGAATAATGCTTGTGTCAACTGTATTTGTTCGTGCAATGAATATAATATGTACTAACTGTATTCATTCGTGCAGTGAATGCAATCAAGGCGATATACATAAATAAAGAAAAATAAAATACTCTTATTGAAAGTCAAACTCGAGATTTTCGCTTACTACGCGAGCGCTCTAACCAACAGAGCTACGAAAGCTTGTTGCTCTCTTATTTTAATTCAAAATAATCAATCTCCTGTTTTAGTATTATAGTTGAATTTGCTATAAAATTCAAATATAGGTGTGTTGCGTTCAAAACTTTGAATAGTATTGTCATGTCGTGTAAATTAAACATTGATGTTATTATTCGTATACACCATCTCCGATCCCCACCTTACTGAGACTAATCTCATTCATTGGAAATCGCATTTAAACTTTTGAACAAAATCATTGTTGTTTATAACTCAATTAGGAGAGCACTCACTTTTACTTCTGATTTTTTTTTCTTTCCCATTAACTATACGAAATAAAATATAAAAGAAGTTTAGAATTCGAATGATGTTTAATCAAAAAATTAAACCCTTTGACTAAAGCTATTTTAGGATGAACTCGGGTTACTGATAATCAAGGAAACAGAGAAAAATGAATAACAGATAATATTGTAGAAATATAGAAAAGCGAAGTCAATTATATTCCAGAATCAGATGCCTTGTCAAGTTGTATTCCCCTCCCTTATAGGAGATTCCTATAATGTACAACTCTTGCTATGGTTGCTCATTAATGACTAATAATGACATTAATGAGGCGTTATAAAGGATAACGATAATTGGGGTACGGTTACATAACGTTCGAGTAATCAATTGTGGGTCCTTGAATTTGCCCGTAGCTTTGTCTAGATTCATTCTGACCGTGCCTCTCCCTTGTTTTGATCAAGTTGAGTTTCTCGTGGCTGATAAGCTTGAGGGTTTACTGAATCGTGCCTCTTTGTTCCATACCTCTTCAAAGAATCACATACATTTGTCGCGTTTTCCTGTGTCCACGTGACTGGCTGAGTTGTCAAAAGTTGGCTTACGCGTGAAATACTTTTTTACCAATACAGATAGTCCCCCCACTTACCATATATTTAACGATTAATATTTGGTAAGTGGATATTCATTTATGGCGGGAATATTTTGCCGCCGCTTTTCCTCGAATCATTGTATCCTTCTCTGCACCATAGGCGTCGTTTGTCACTTCCATTTAATGCTCATACCACGTGTCCTTTTCAGATTGGTTCTGCATTTACTCGGCACCTTTTAGGGCTTTTTGCGGCTGTGCCAGTCCCGAAGTGACATCTTCAATTATGACTTTTCATCATTTTTTTTTTTTTTTCCCATGTTTGACGGTTGTCCTCAAGTATAAATACCTTTCTTCTTTTCTTTGCTTCCACGAAACACTTTTCTAACTTTGTCTTTTGTAAAGAACTTTCTTCTTGCCTTTGTAAACATGTCTTCTTCAAACCAACCTCATGGAGTAATAGATATTGAAAATTTAACGATATCTTCTGCTCCGACTAGGAGTCGGGGGGTGGTAGACTTAGAATTTTAGGATCCACTCTTTTAAGGGGCTCCTCTTCTTCTCAGATAGTTCCTTCTCCTTCCACTAGATCTCTAGTTTCTCCAAGATTTAGGGTTTCTCGGTCTTTGTCTAGAGGTAGAGCTGAACGCCTTCGTGAACCTGGAGTTGATGAAATTGTCCCTGCTGAGTTTGTTTGTGCTAGGGATAGTCAAGTTCTTGTAGACCAATCTTCTTCCCTTGAAAGTGTCGAAAGGTATCCAACCCTTATAACTGAGGGTCAGATTTCCCTTGTTCGTAGGGAGTGCTTTTGGAGGCCTGATTTCCCTGTCTATATTCTGAATAGTAATCAAAGAATAACGTCTTACAAGATGGGATATTCTTTTGTTTATACGTACCCTTTCACTCTAGGGTTTAGACCCCCCATTGACCCAGTCATAATTGAATTCTGCCATTTTTTCAATATCTGCTTAGGACAAGTTGGTCCGCTTGTGTGGCGAGTTGTCGCATGTTTTAGGAGTTTGGCTTCTTTAGCCTCGGTTCCTTTTACTTTCAACCATCTTATTCATCTCTACTCTCCTACCTATTTCGTGAAGGGTTTTTTACTCTGACTGCTAGAAGCAAAAGAGTGTTGGTAACCCCTGGAGATGATAAGGATAGGGGTTGGTACCTCCGGTATGTTGCTGTACCCACTGTTGGTTTAGCGGGTGAAGAAAATCTTCCCTTCCCTGAGAAGTGGAATCGCGCACGTGATTATGCTTTGGCTCACATTTATTTATTTTTCCTCGTTTTGACTTGAGATGTTTTATTAACACCGTATCTGTTTCTTCTTCTCTCAGCAATCATGAATACTGTTAATGTCTCCGGTATCCGTGATTGGGTAGAAAAATTATTGTCCGTTGCTCCTTTAGAAGAGAGATCTTGGAAGTACCTCACTGGGAGGTATGGTTGGCATGTAAAGACCCAAGGTAAGTGAAGCTCTTGTTCTTGATTCTTTCCTTACTCGAGTCTCTTCTTTCTTTGTCGTTTAACTTTTTCCCTTTTAATAAGGTTCTCTGCTCGTGGGGTGTCTGCTTCATATATCCCCAAGATGTCTTTGGATCAGGCCCAATAAATTATTGTTAGTTCATCTTCCTCGAAGAGGAAGATTGGTGAGTCTCGTTCCGTAGAAGAAGAAGAA
The DNA here is from genome assembly GCA_005239525.1 of Nicotiana knightiana. Classification (NCBI taxonomy): domain Eukaryota; kingdom Viridiplantae; phylum Streptophyta; class Magnoliopsida; order Solanales; family Solanaceae; genus Nicotiana; species Nicotiana knightiana. Next base: position 281,271 of record ML420185.1, read on the forward strand.
GAAGAAGAAGAAGAAGAAGAAGAAGAAGAAGAAGAAGAAGAAGAAGAAGAAGAAGAATAAGAAGAAGAAGAAGGAGCTTTAGTGCACAGGCCACGGAGAAGGCGGGTGCTTTCAGATGATGAGCTTACGCCCTTGACCTTGCCTTCCGTGTCTGTGGTTGAGCCCTCGGTCCTTGATGATGTTTCACATTCCCCTATTCATGAAGGTGTTGATATTGCTCCTCACGATGTCCCTTTGGCTGTTGTCTTTCCTGCTTCTTTGAGAGAAGCTGTCTCATCTGTTCCTTTGGCTATTTCAGCTTCTGTTGTTGTTTTGCCCGTAACTTCCTCGACTCTTCAACCCTCTGTGCCTATTGCTTTGCCCGTGGCTTCTCCAGCTCCTCAACCGTCCGTGCCTGTTGTTGTTTCATCTCTGCCTGCTTTCATGCCTTCCGTTAGAGAAGTAGGGTCTTCTAGCAGAGAGATGCGGCAGGTGGTAATAGAGGTTCCAGCTGAGGGAAATCATTTCAAGAAAACAGGTGAGCTCAAAGTGTGGCTCAAGCCTTTGATAGGTCCCTCTGAGAAAGTCAAGCTAGCCAGCCACGGTGCTCTTACTGTTTAACCAAAGAATTAGATCCTTTGACTAAAGCTTATTTTTAAGATGAATACGGGTTACTGATAATCAAGATAATGGGAAAAATGAATAATAGACAATATTCCAGAAATAAAAGATAGAAGTTGATTGTATTCGAGAATCAGATGCCTTTACAAGATGTATTCCCCTCCCTTATATATGAGATTCTTATAACGTACGACTCCTGCTATGGTTACTCATTAATGACTAATTATGACATTAATGAGGCGTTACAAAGGATAACGGTGATAGGAATTCAGTTACATAACGTTCGAGTAATCAATTGTGGGTCCTTGAATCTGCCCGTAGCTTTATCTAGATTCATTCTGACCGTGCCTCTCTCCCGTTTTGATCAAGTTTCTCGTGGCTTATAAGTTCGTGGATTTACTGAACCGTGCCTCTTTGTACCGTACCTCTTCAAAGAGTTACGTCCAGCTGTCGTGTTTTCCTGTGTCCACGTGACTGGCTGAGTTGTCAAAAGCTGGCTTACGTGTGAAACTTTTTTTTACCAATACAGATAGTCCCCCCACTTACTATATATTTAACGATTAATATTTCGTAAGTGGATATTCATTTATGGCGGGAATATTTTGCCGTCGCTTTTCCTCGAGTCATTGTATCCTTCTCTGTACCATAGGCGTCGTTTGTCACTTCCATTTAATGCTCATACCACGTGTCCTTTTCAGATTGGTTCTGCATTTACTCAGCACCTTTTAGGGCTTTTTGCGGTTGTGCCAGTCCTAAAGTGACATCTTCAATTATAACTTTTCATCATTATTTTCCTTTTTCATCATGTTTGATAGTTGTCTTCAAGTATAAATACATGTTTTCTTTTCTTTGCTTCCACGAAACACTATTCTAACTCTGTTTTTTGTAAAAAACTTTCTTCTTTGCCTTTGTAAACATGTCTTCTTCAAACCAACCTCAAAGAGTAATAGACATTGAAAGCTTAGCGTCATCTTCTACTCCGATCGGAGGGGTGGTAGACTTAGAACTCTAGGATCCACTCCTTTGAGGGGCTATTCTTCTTCTCAAATAGTTCCTTCTCCTTCCACTAGATCTCCAGTTACTCCGAGATTTAGGGTTTCTCGGTCTTCATCTAGAGGTAGAGGCGAACGCCTTCGTGAACCTAGAGTCGATAAAATTATCCCTGCTGAGTTTGTTTTCGCTAAGGATAGTCAAGTTCTTGTAGATCAATCTTCTTCTCTTGATAGTGTAGAAAGATATCCAACCCTTATAACTGAGGGTCAGATTTCCCTTATTCGTAGGGAATGCTTTTGGAAATCTGACTTTCCTGTCTATATTCCGAATAGTAATCAAAGAATAACGTCTTACAAGACGGGATATTCTTTTGTTTATACGTATCCTTTCACTTTAGGGTTTAGACCCCCCATTGACCCAGTTATAATTGAGTTTTGCCATTTTTTCAATATCTGCTTAGGACAAGTTGGCCCGCTTGTGTGGCGAGTTGTCGCATGCCTTAGGAGTTTGGCTTCTTTAGCCTCAATTCCTTTTACCTTCAACCATCTTATTCACCTCTACTCTCCTACCTTATTTCGTGAAGGGGTTTTTACTCTGACTGCTAGAAGCAAAAGAGTGTTGGTAACCCCTGGAGACGATAAGGATAGGGGTTGGTACCTCCGGTATGTTGCTGTACTCACTGCTGGTTTAGTGGGTGAAGAAAATCTTCCCTTCCCTGAGAAGTGGAATCGCGCACGTGATTATGCTTTGGCTCACATTTATTTATTTTTCCTCGTTTTGACTTGAGATGTTTTATTAACACCGTATCTGTTT
>ML420185.1:289552-300430 GCA_005239525.1 Nicotiana knightiana
TGATAGTCTTCTTTGCTTCGTCTTAGCCTTCCATACTGTATAGTCCCCCAAGTGTTTGAGCTTTGAAGAATGAAATCTCAAGCACTTGATTATTCCTTTCCTTGTAGTCCTTTTCCTGAAAAGGAAAAAACATTCTGGACTCAAAGGTATATAGTTTATTAGATGATGACTGCTTAACCCCTTTTAAAACGTCCATCAGAAAGTGTAACCCTAGACCGAGAATTGTGTTATTTCCTCGCGTCTTTGCAGGTCTAATATCATCATCTGGTGATGGGTTAGCTTTGTGCCTATCATCTAAAAAAGTTAGTAAAATTTTTAAATGTTCAAAATAAAATCGAACGTGTGATACCTGACGGGGGGTATTCTTTTCTTTTTAGAAGTAATACTTCTTTAGATGGATGGCGTTCCAGCTTGTTGGTAGAACTCTGTCGTCCATAGCTTCCAACTCATAGGCGCCTTTTCCAGCTATCCCTCGGATTTGTAAGGTCCTTCCCAGCTTGGATTTAGCTTTCATGCACCTGCTTCTTTTGTTGATTGAAAGACTTTTTTTAGGACGAAGTCCCCAATTTTAAAGTACCTGAGATGAGCTTTACGGTTGTAATAACGCTCTATGATTTGTTTTTGAGCTGCCATCCGTATCANTATGGTTGTCGAGAACCTTATACTTGGTTCACCAATCTCTACAGGTATTAAGGCTTCTGAGCCACAAACAAGTGCGAACGAAGTTTCTTCCGTGGCTATTTTTGAAGTCGTTTTGTATGCCCATAGTACCGTTGGTAACTCATCAGGCCGATTTCCTTTAGATTCATCCAGCCACATTTTAGATTGTTGATGATGACCTTATTTGTTGACTCAACTTGACCATTAGCCACGGGGTGGTAAGGCGTTTAGGTGATCCACTTGATCTGCCAACTTTCGAAGAATTCTGTGATTTGCGAGCCTATGAATTGTGGGCCATTATCACACACGATTTCCTTTGGTATTCCAAAGCGGCATATTATGTTTCGCCATAAGAAGCTTTTAACTTCCTTTTCTCGCACTTGTTTGAACGCTTCTGCCTCTACCCATTTTGTAAAATAGTCGGTTAGTACGAGTAAAAACCGTACCTGTCCTTTAGCTGTGGGAAGAGGTCCCACTATGTCCATACCCCATTTCATGAAAGGCCATGGGGATATTATTGGATGTAATAATTCCGCTGGTCGATGCATGTTATTGGCAAATATTTGGCATCTGTCACATTTGGATACTAAATTCTCGGCTTCTTCTTCCATCTTAGGCCAATAGTATCCGACTCTAATTAGTGTTTTCACTAAGGATCTATCCCCTAAGTGATTTCCACAGTGTCCTTCATGGACTTCTTTCATCACAAATTCCGTTTGGTTAGGTCCAAGGCATTTAGCTAGGGGACCCCCGAACATCTTGCGATAAAGTAATTTGCGAATAAGGCAGTACCGTACAACTTTGCGGTGTAGTGCTTGAGCCGCTTTCTTGTCTTCAGGTACAGTGCCATTCTGCAAAAAATTAAGAATTTCATTTCTCCAGTCCCAGGTTAGGTTGTTGAAAGTTACCTCATTCCTGTCCTGGTCTATTATTGAATAAAATAGTTGAACGACAATTATATTGTCTTTGTTCGTTACTTCCGTGACTGCTGCGAGGTTAGCTAATGCATCTGCCTCTGCATTTTCTTCTCTAGGTATTTGCACTACCTTCCATGTTTTGAATTGTCTCACGAGCTCCCGTGCTCTTTCAAGATACTATTGCATTCTAGTCTCTCGAGCAATGTAAGTTCCCTGTATCTGATTTACTAATAGTTGGGAATCATTGTTGATCACAATTTGCTCGATTGAGAGCTCCCATGCAAGTTCAAGCCGTGCAATAACAGCTTCGTACTCTGCTTCATTGTTAGTGATATGATAACACTTTATAGTTTGCCGTGTGTTTTCACCCGTGGGTGATATCAAGACTATGCCTAAGCCAACACCTTTTATATTTTAAGAACCATCGGTGAACAGGGTCCACAAACCTAGATTAACACCGTTAAAGAGTTGTAACTCTTTTTCTACTTCAGATACAATGCCATTACTAAAGTCAGCAACAAAATCAGCTAGTATTTGAGACTTAATTGCAGTCCTAGGCTGATAAATTATCTCATACTCACTTAATTCTATGGCCCATTTGGCTAATCTTCCTGACAATTCTTGTTTATGCAGAATATTTTTTAAAGGATATGAGGTCACAACAGTGATTGGGTGGCATTAAAAATAGGNACTCACTTAATTCTATGGACCATTTGGCTAATCTTCCTGACAATTCTTGTTTATGCAGAATATTTTTTAAAGGATATGAGGTCACAACAGTGATTGGGTGGCATTGAAAATAGGGTCGTAATTTTCTAGATGCCATTATTAAAGCTAAAGCTAACTTTTCTAGATGTGGATATCTAGTCTCAGCATCTAGAAAAGTTTTACTTACATAATAGATAGGTGATTGTTTACCTTTTTCTTCTCTTACCAATACTGCACTTACAACAATTTCTAGATAGCCAAGTAGATGTACAATCTTTCCCCTTCCTTTGGCTTTGAAAGCAGTGGTGGTTTTGATAGATAAATCTTCAAGTTATTGAGGGCTTGTTGATAATCTTCAGTCCATTCGAACTGATTCTGTTTTTTGAGAACTGAGAAGAATTTAAAACTTTTTTCGGAAGATCTAAGAAATAAACCTCCCCAAAGCTGCTATTCTTCCTGTCAGTCTTTGAACCTCCTTTTTATTTGTTAAAACATCAGGTATTTCCNTTCCCCAAAGCTGCTATTCTTCTTGCCAGTCTTTGAACCTCCTTTTTATTTGTTAAAACATCATGTATTTCCTCTATGGCTTTAATTTGAACGGGATTTACCTATATTCCCCTGTTTGATACAAGGAAACCCAAAAATTTGCCTGATTGCACTCCAAAAGCGCATTTCTCTGGATTTAACTTCATATTATACCTGCGTAAAATATCAAAAGCAGTAGATAGGTGCTGGAAATGGTCTTGTGCTTGTGTTGATTTTACCAACATGTCATCGATGTACACCTCCATCGTTTTTCCCAGATGTTCTTGGAACATCTTGGTCACTAGCCTTTGATAGGTGGCTCCAACGTTTTTTAGGCCAAAAGACATGACTTTATAACAATAAGTTCCCCTATTCGTGATGAATGAGGTTCTTTCCTCGTCTAAAGGATCCATTTTAATCTGATTATAACCAGAATATGTATCTAGAAAGCTTAATAGTTCATGACATGTGGTAGCATCAATCATTTGATCTATATGAGGCAATGTGAATGAATCTTTGGAGCATGCTTTGTTTAAATCAGTATAATCTACGCATACTCTCCACTTGCCATTCTTTTTAGGTACTACCACGGTGTTTGCCAACCAGTTAGGGTACGTTACCTCTCGTATCGAACCAATCTTCAAGAGTTTTTGTACCTCTTCATCGATCACTTGGTTCTTTTATAGTCCTTGCTTTCTTTTCTTCTGCTTAACAGGTATGAAGGATAGATCTTCATTTAGTTTATGAGTCATCACTTCTGGTGGGATGCCTGTCATATCTGAGTGGGACCACGCAAAACAGTCTGCGTTAGCCTTTAAATAATCAATTAACTTACCTCTTCGAGTGGGGCTTAGCCTCGTGCCTATATACACTTTCTGCTCAGGTTTTTGTTCAGATAACGGAACAACTTCGAGCTCCTCCGTAGTTGTTTTGATGTGCTCATCTTCCCCCGGTTCATGAATGACGTCCAGTCTGGAATCCGCATCTGTGTGGTATAGTACACTTTTCGTGGTAACTTGACTCTTTTTCTCGTAAGTATTTTCTTTTGTGCCTGTTTCAGCAATAATATCTTCTATACCTATTTGGGTAGTAATTTTTTTATGTCTATTTGGGCGGTGTTACCTGTTTGGGAGATTTTCTTATCTCGTAATTCTTCCACCTCTATTTTCTTGTTGTAGTGTACCACATAATTTATATTTTTTGCGGTTTGCTGATCTCCTTTGATTTGTTGAATCCCCCATTCAGAGGAAAATTTAATTACATGATGCAATGTAGAAGGTATCGCTTTCATGTCGTGGATCCATGGCCTTCCAATGATCACTTTATAAGTCATGTGAGTATCGATGACTTGGAACCTAGCTCTTTCGATCACCCCCTCAGCATAAGTGTTAAAGCTCAATTTCTCCTTTTGTTATAACCGTAGAGATATCAAACCCAGATATGGATCGTGATTTTGGGATTACTTGATTCCCCAGTAGCATTTCTTCCACGACTCTTAGCAAAATGATATTGACTGAACTGTCTGGATCAAACAACACTCTTTTCACGTTAGTGTCATGAATAAGTAGAGATATTACCAGAACATCGTTGTGCAGAAGCATTAATTCGCTGCTATCTGCATCATCGAATTCCCGTGTGTAATTGTGAACTTTGTGGTTGTTTTGCAAATCACTCCGTTTACTTCTTTACCCCAGTGTATTACGTTAACGGTTCATTTTGGAGAAGGAGGCTTTGGGGGATCCTGCATGCTCCTCATATATGCATGTTTACCTTTATCACTAAATAATTCTGTAAAATAGCCCTGTTTTAACAAATTTTCTACTTCACCTTGTAAAAATATGCAATCCGCAGTTTTGTGCCCATGATCGTTGTGAAATTCACACCAGTGATCTGGGTTTCTTCTATTTGGATTTGACCGCATCTTTTTGGGCCACTTAACCTTGTCTCCCATGTTCTTCAATATTGAGACAAGTGCAGTAGTACTTATGTTAAAGGTATGATCCCAATTTGATTACTACCTCTAGGTTGTTCATCTCGATCTTGTCTGGATCTAGACAATGATGAGATTACATCTCTTCCTTGTAGTCTATAGTCCGACCTAGTATTTTCGAACCTGGGGCAGATATCGCGTCCCGAGGGTCCTAAGTAAGGATCGTACCTGTTTTTACCTGATCTTCTATCTGATTCAGGACGTCTGGATCTGGAATGATCTTCATCTCTCGAACGAGCAATGATATCTTCTTCTATTCTGAGTTTAGTACTGTACCTGTTATATACATCGTTCCATGTTGTGGCGGGGAATTCTCTTAGATTCTCCTTAAGTCGCCTGGTGGCTTCTGAGCTTTTATCGTTCAAGTTGCTTGCAAATGCCATGGCTGCCCAATTATCAGGAACCCTGCGTAACTGCATTCTTTCTCGTTGAAACCTATCTACAAGCTCTCGGAGTAGTTCCGTGTCTCCTTGTTTTATTTTGAATATGTCTTCTATTCTCTTCTCAATTTTTTGTGCACCAGAGTGTGATTTTATAAACGAATCTGCAAGCTCAGCAAAAGAGTCAATAGAATTTTCAGGGAGAAGAGAATACCAGGTTAGAGCCCCTTTGGTAAGTGTTTCCCCAAATTTTTTGACAAGGACTGATACAATCTCTTGTTTCGTTAAGTCGTTGCCTTTTACCCTAGTTGTGAAAGTAGTCACATGGTCGTGTGGGTCAGTTGTTCCATCATATTTGGGAATGCCAGACATTTTAAACTTCTTGGGTATAGGGAAAGGTGTCACACTTGGCTTTCACGGTTGATGAGAATATCTATCAACATCGATGCCTTTGATGACAGGTGGTACACCAGGAATTTGTTCGATGCGATCGTTCTGCTCCTTCATCTGTTTCTGCATGGTTAACAGTAAATTTTGTAATTCTGAGTTATTAGATATACCTGGTCTCGTTTCGAGAGATTCATTAGGAGTATCTCCTCTTCCTGAGTTTGCCAACCCAGATTGAGGATTTTCCATGGTGATGGTGTTATTGGGGGGTGGCAATTGGCGGTGTAGGCAACACTGCTGGTAATCCTCTCGCAAATTCTTGCAAAGCTTGGCTCACATACTCTGCAATCATTTGCTTTACATGATCTTGTTCCACAGTTTGATAATTATTACCATGGTTGTTATTGGATCTTTTTGGGGATTGTTCCCTCGAACCACGTGGGGTTCCTGAAGGTGATGGAACCGGGGTTCCACTTCTTTGTTGGTTGTTGTCGTTGGGGTTTGACATAATTCAAAGGATATCACTTGGAAAGTAAATAAAGATTATCAGATTCCCGGTAACAGAACCAATTTGTTTAACCAAAGAATTAGACCATTTGACTAAAGCTTATTCTTAAGATGAATACGGGTTACTGATAATCAAGATAATGGGAAAAATGAATAATAGAAAATATTCCAGAAATAAAAGATCAAAGTTGATTGTATTCGATCAGATGCCTTTACAAGCTTTATTCCCCTCCCTTATATAGGAGATTCTTATAACGTACGACTCCTGCTATGGTTACTCATTAATGACTAATTATGACATTAATGAGGTGTTACAAAGGATAAGGGTAATAGGGGTTCAGTTACATAACGTTCGAGTAATCAATCGTGGGTCCTTGAATCTGTCCGTAGCTTTGTCTAGATTCATTTTGACCGTGCCTCTCTCCCGTTTTGATCAAGTTGAATTTTCCGTGGCTGATAAGTTCGTGGATTTACTGAACCGTTCCTCTTTGTACCGTACCTCTTCAAAGAGTTACGTCCAACTATCGTGTTTTCCTGTGTCCACGTGACTGGATGAGTTGTCAAAAGCTTGCTTACGTGTGAAACTCTTTTTTACCAATACACTTACATGGGCCAATAAGGTCATGCATACTTCTTTGAAGGTATGATGCAAGTTATCCTCTTTCATTTTCGTATATGAAATTTACCATATCTGACTGGTTTATTTCTTGTAGATTAACCTTATAGGCATGGGGCTTATGAAGAGTATTTCAAACACGGACCAGGAGACAAAAGAGTTGCAGGCCGATGCTGATAATTGGAAAGCACAATATGATAGCCTAAGGATTGACATGGATGCTTTAGAAGAGGATAGGAGTACCTTGAAGCGGCAGATGAGACTCATGGAAGCAGAACTGACAGTAGAGAAGGTTTCTTCCAGTCAGGATGATAAAGACATGAGTGATCTGGAGTCTTTGTTCGCTGAGCAGCTGTCCCGTGCCTCAGAGGAGATTAGAGACTTGAAAAACTTGTTGGGTCAGAAGGAGGAATACTCAGGAGAGCTCGTGCAATCACTCACTCATACTCAAGAGGACATTCGTAAGGCTTTAGACAAAGCTCAAACTCTAGAGGAGTCGATTGTACCGTTAAGGGCCGCCCATGAAGCTGCGGAAGCGGAGAAGGACGGATTGAGAGCTGAGCTTCAAGTATGGGCAAAGGATGATGAAGATTTGGAAGAGGTGGCTTCTGTCGATGTGAGTTGCGCGTACATGAATTCTCGCCTTGACATATTGATGGAAATGAGTCAAGAGGATTTCGACCTTAGTGCTGAAATAGCTAAAACTAAGGAAGTCATGGAGAAGGCTCAACAAGGTCATAACCTTTCTTCACCTGATGGTGAGACTCCAGCCGCTCATGCCTTCTCATCCCTAGTTGCTCCCGCTCCTTCTGCCCGTGAAGTCAACCCTCTCTTGAAGAAGTTTAGTTGGTTCATCCCTCTTTTTTTTCTTTGTCCCAATTGGTGGTTACCCCCAGTCCCATCGAGGGTAAATTTGGATTTCTTTAAAGTCCCCAAATGACAACTTAGGGTCATCTCAATGTATATACATAAAAATCCCATACGGCTAAGTATAAGTTAATACCTAGTTTTTTGTTTAGCCGTTTTAATATATTAATGCTAATATGACTTTTGTTGAGTTTTTGTCTCACTCTTTAAGTCTTTTTCATGCTTCATTTTTCGAGGTTTTAGTTTACCTCTGAGTTTTGCATGTAGAATGCTTTAGATTACTCGTACCTTTTTGTAATAGGCACGATGTCATATTAAACGGGTGCCTTTTTGTAGTAGGCATAGTTTATGGAAGAGGGAACTTTATAATTGTCATGAAGAAGATGTCTCAACTTCATGATAATGCAATGGAGTGATAAGAATTTTACACATGTTTAAGAATGTTTCCAAGGAATGTTTTTTGTTTGAACTTCCATGACATTTTACATGTGTTTGGTTATCGTCTAAAACTCATGTTGAAACTGTTTTTGTTTAACATATTTGATATACTCTTGTATTTCGTAACTGTTTTTCATAGGTAACAGTTTTTCGATATTAATACAAGGAAACAACTATTTTTTACTAGTAACAGTTTTTATAAAGATTGGGTTTTTTACCCGCAACTGTTTTGGAAACAGTTTTCTAATAAGTACGAGTGAAATTTTTTCTTATTCGTAACTATTTTTATTTGATAACATTTTATTGAACAAATACAAGGATTTAGATCTTTCATCCATAACTGTTTTATTTGATAACAGTTTTTTGAATGAGTACATTGATGATGATCTTTTACCCCTAACTGGTTTTGTTACAACAACTTTGAATAAGTATAAATATGTACATTTCTTTCTCGTGACTAATATTTTGACTCTCAACCTGAACATGTTTGAAGGTTTTTGCTTTTTGCATTAGGCTTTGTATTTGGGTGACTCTTTTCATGTCTTTAGATTCTGCTCGTATCACTTGTATTGTTGGGTAGCTGGGTCTTCACGCTCGAGCTTTTGACTTTTTGATAGTCTTCTTTGCTTCGTCTTAGCCTTCACTATTGTACAGTACCCCAATTGTTTGATCTTTGAAGAATGAAATCTCGAGCACTTGATTATTCCTTCCTTGCGGTCCTTTTCCTGAAAAGGAAAAACATTCCGGACTCGAAGGTATATAGTTTTTTAGATGATGACTGCTAACCCTTCAAAACGCCCATCAGAAAGTGTAACCCTAGACCGGAAATTGTGTTATTTCCTCGCGTCTTTGCAGGTCTAATATCATCATCTGGTGATGGGTTAGCTTTATGCCTATCATCTAAAAAAGTTAGTAAAATTTTTAAATGTTCAAAATAAAATCGAACGTTTGATACCTGATGGGGGTATTCTTTTCCTTAGAAGTAATACTTCTTTAGGTGGATAGCGTTCCAGCTTGTTGGTAGAACTCTGTCGTCCATAGCTTCCAACTCATAGGCGCCTTTCCCAGCTATGCCTCAGAATTTGTAAGGTCCTTCCTAGTTTGGATTTAGCGTTCCTGCACCTGCTTCTTTCGTTGATTGGAAGACTTTTTTGAGGACGAAGTCCACAATCTTGAAGTACCTGAGATTAGCTTTACGGTTGTAATAACACTCTATGATTTGTTTTTGAGCTGCCATCTGTATCAATGCTGTTTCTCTTCGTGGTTCGAGCAGGTCCAGGTTGGTCCTTAATTCGTCGTCGTTTTCTCTCTCCATAGATGTTGAGAACCTTATGCTTGGTTCTCCAATCTCCACAGGTATTAAGGCTTCTGAGCCATAAACAAGTGCGAACGGAGTTTCTCCCGTGGCTATTTTTGAAGTTGTTCTGTATGCCCATAGTACCACTGGTAACTCATCAGGCCAGTTTCCTTTGGCTTTATCTAGCCGCTTATTTAGATTGTTTATGTTAACCTTATTCGTTGACTCAGCTTGACTATTAGCCACGGGATGGTACGGCGTTGAAGTGATCCGCTTGATTTGCCAACTTTCAAAGAATTCTATGATTTGCGAGCATATGAATTGTGGGCCATTATCGCACAAGATTTTCTTTGGTATTCCAAAGCGGCATATTATGTTTTGCCATAAGAAGCTTTTAACTTCCTTTTCTCGCACTTGTTTGAACGCTTCTGCCTCTACCCATTTTGTAAAATAGTCGGTTAGCACGAGTAAAAACCGTACCTGTCCTTTAGCTGTGGGAAGAGGTCCCACTATGTCCATACCCCATTTCATGAAAGGCCATGGGGATATTATTGGATGTAATAATTCCGCTGGTCGATGCATGTTATTGGCAAACCTTTGGCATCTGTCACATTTGGATACGAAGTTCTCGGCTTCTTCTTCCATCTTAGGCCAATAGTATCCAGCTCTGATTAGTGTTTTCACTAAGGATCTCGCCCCTGAGTGATTTCCACAGTGTCCTTCGTGGACTTCTTTCATCACAAATCCATTTGGTTAGGTCCGAGGCATTTAGCTAGGGATCCTCTGAACATCTTTCGATAAAGCGAGTTGCGAATAGAGCAGTACCGTGCAACTTCGCGGCGAAGTGCTTGAGCTGCTTTCCTGTCTTCAAGTACGGTTCCATTCTGCAAAAAATTAAGAATTTCGTTTCTCCAGTCCCAGGTTAAGTTTTTTAAAGTTACCTTATTCCTGTCCTGGTCTATTATTGAATGAAATAGTTGGACGACAATTGCATTGTCTTTGTTCGTTACTTCCGTGACTGCTGCGAGGTTAGCTAATGCATCTGCTTCTGCATTTTCCTCTCTAGGTATTTGAATTACCTTCCATGTTTTGAATTGTCTCACGAGCTTTCGTGCTTTTTCAATATACTGTTGCATTCTAGTCTCTCGAGCGATGTAAGTCCCATATATCTGATTTACTACTAGTTGGGAGTCGTTGTTGATCACAATTTGCTCGATTGAGAGCTCCCGTGCGAGTTCAAGCCCTGTAATAACAGCTTCGTACTCTGCTTCATTGTTAGTTATAGGATAACACTTGATAGCTTGCCGTGTCTTTTCTCCCGTGGGTGATATTAAGACTATGCCTAAGTCGGAACCTTTTATATTTGAAGAACCATCAGTGAACAAGGTCCATAGGCCTGGATTAGCACCATTAAAGAGTTGTAAATCTTTTTCTACTTCAGGCACAATGCTATTACTAAAGTCGGCAACAAAATCAGCTAGTATTTGAGACTTAATTACAGTCCTAGGCTGATAGATTATTTTATGCTCACTTAATTCTATGGCCCACTTGGATAATCTTCCTGATAGTTCTTGTTTATGCAGTAT
>ML420185.1:300537-325662 GCA_005239525.1 Nicotiana knightiana
TAAGGCTAACTTTTCCAGATGTGGATATCTAGTCTCAGCATCTAGCAAAGTTTTACTTACATAATAGACAGGTGATTGTTTACCTTTTTCTTCTCTTACCAATACTGCACTTACAGCAATTTCTGAGACAGCCAGGTAGATGTACAATCTTTCCCCTTCTTTTGGCTTTGAAAGCAGCGGTGGTTTCGATAGATAAATCTTCAGATTCTTGAGGGCTTGCTGACATTCTTCAGTCCATTCGAACTGATTCTGCTTTTTGAGAACTGAGAAGAATTTAAAACTTTTCTCAGAAGACTTAGAAATAAACCTTCCCAAAGCTGCTATTCTCCCTGATAGTCTTTGAACTTCCTTTTTATTTGTTAAAATATCAAGTATTTCCTCTATAGCTTTAATTTGAGCGGGATTTACCTCTATTCCTCTGTTCGATACAAGGAAACCCAAAAATTTACCTGATTGCACTCCAAAAGCGCATTTCTCTGGATTTAGCTTCATATTATACCAGCGTAAAATATCAAAAGCAGTAGAGAGATGCTGGGAATGGTCTTGTGCTTGTATTGATTTTACCTACATATCATCAATATAGACTTCCATCGTCTTTCCAAGATGTTCTTGGAACATTTTAGTCACTAACCTTTGATAGGTGTCTCCAGCGTTTTTCAAGCCAAAAGGCATAACTTTACAGTAGTAGGTCCCCCTGTTTGTAATGAAGGAAGTTTTTTCCTCATCTGAGGGATTCATTTTAATCTGATTATAACCAGAATATGCATCTAAGAAGCTCAATAATTCATGACCTGTTGTGGCATCAATCATTTGATCTATATGTGGCAATGGGAATGAATCTTTGGGGTATGCTTTATTCAAGTCAGTATAATCTACGCATACTCTCAACTTGCCATTCTTTTTTGGTACTACCACGGTGTTTTCTAGCCAGTTAGGGTACGTTACCTCTCGTATCGAACCAATATTCAAGAGTTTATGTACCTCTTCGTCGATCACTTGGTTCTTGAATGGTCCTTGCTTTCTTTTCTTCTGCTTAACAGGTACGAAGGATAGATCTTCATTTAGTTTATGAGTCATCACTTCTGGTGGGATGCCTGTCATATCTGAGTGGGACCACGCAAAGCAGTCTGCGTTAGCCTTTAAATAATCAATTAACTTACCTCTTCGAGCGGGGCCCAGCCTCGTGCCTATAGACACTTTCTGCTCATGTTTTTGTTCAGATAATGGAACATCTTCAAGCTCCTCCGTAGTTGTTTTGATGTGCTCATCTTCCTCCGGTTCATGAATGACGTCCGGTCTGGAATCTGCATCTGTGTGGTATAGTACACCTTCCGTGGTAACTTGATTCTCCTTCTCGTAAGTATTTTCTTTCNCTTCCGTACCTATTTGGGTAGTAATTTCTTCCATGCCTATTTGGGCGGCGTTACCTGCTTGGGAGATTCCCTTATCTCGTAATTCTTCCACCTCTATTTTCTTGTTGTAGAGTACCACAGAGTTTATATTTCTTGCGGTCTACTGATCGCCTTTGATTTGTTGAATCCCTCATTCAGAGGGGAATTTAATTACCTGATGCAACAGGGAGGGTATTGCTTTTATGTCGTGGATCCACGGTCTTCCCACGATCACGTTATAAGCCATGTCAGTATCGATGACTTGGAACCTGGTACTTTTGATCACCCCCTCAGCATAAGTGCTAAGCTCAATTTCTCCTTTTGTTATAACCGTAGAGTTATCAAACCCTGATATGGCTCGTGCCCTTGGGATTACTTGATTCCCCAGTAGCATTTCTTCCACGACTCTTAGCAAAATGATATTGACTGAACGGCCTGGATCAATCAACACACTTTTAACGTTAGTGTCATGAATAAGTAAATATTTTACCAGAGAATCGTTGTGCGAAAGCATTAATCTGCCGATATCTGCATCATAAAAGGTTATATCGTCTTCTTCCATATTTTCACGAGCCCGTTTTCCATGTGTAATTGTGAACTTTGTGGTTGTTTTGCAGATACACTCTGTTTACTTCTTCACCTCCGTGTATCACGTTGACGGTTCGTTTTGGAGAAGAAGGCTTTGGGAGCTCCTGTTTGTTCCTCATATATGCCTGTTTAACTTTATCACTAAACAATTCTATTAAATAGCCCTGTTTCAATAAATTTTCTACTTCACCTTGTAAAAATCTGCAATCCGCAGTTTTGTGCCCATGATCGTTGTGGAATTCACACCAGTGATCTGGGTTCCTTCTACTTGGATTTGACCGCATCTCTTTGGGCCACTTAACCTTGTCTCCCATGTTCCTCAATATTGAGACAAGTTTAGTAGTACTTACATTAAAGGTATGATCCCCAATGTGAGTATTACTTCTAGGTCATTCATCTCGATCTTTTCTGGATCTAGACGAGGATGAGATATGTCTCTTCCTTGTGGTCTATAGTCCGACCTAGTGTTTTCGAACCTGGGGCGAATATCGCATCCCGAGGGTCCTAAGTAAGGATCGTACCTGTTTTTACCTGATCTTCTATCTGATTCAGGACGTCTGGATCTGGAATGATCTTCATCTCTCAAACGAGCAATGATATCTTCTTCTATTCTGAGTTTAGTATTATACCTGTTATATACATCATTCCATGTTGTAGCGGGGAATTATCTTAGACTTTCCTTAAGTCGTCTCGTGGCTTCTGAGCTTTTATCGTTTAAGTTGCTTGCAAATGTCGTGGCTGTCCAATTATCAAACACCTTGGGTAACTGCATTCTTTCTTGTTGAAACCTGTCTACAAACTCATGGAGTAGTTCCGTGTCTCCTTGTTTTATTTTGAATATGTCTTCCATTCTCTTCTCAAATTTTTGTGCACCAGAGTGTACTTTTATAAACGAATCTGCAAGCTCAGCAAAAGAGTCAATGGAATCTTCAGGGAGAAGAGAATACTAGGTTAGGGCCCCTTTGGTAAGTGTTTCCCTAAATTTTTTGACAAGGACTGATTCAATCTCTTATTTTGTTAAGTCGTTGCCTTTTACCCTAGTAGTGAAAGCAGTCACATGGTCACGTGGTTAGTTGTTCCATCATATTTGGGAACGTCAGGCATTTTAAACTTCTTGGGTATAGGCAAAGGTGCCGCACTTGGCTTCCAGGTTGTTGAGAATACCTATCAACATCAATGCCTTTGATGATAGGTGGTACTCCAGGAATTTGTTCGATGCGATCGTTCTGCTCCTTCATCTGTTTCTACATGGTTAGCAGTAAATTTTTTAATTCTGAGTTATTAGATATACTTAGTCTCGTTTCGAGAGATTCATTGGGAGTATCTCCTCTTCCTGAGTTTGCCAACCCAGATTGAGGATTTTCTATGGTGAAGGTATTATTGGGGGGTGGCATCGGCGGTATAGGTAACGCTGCCGGTAATCCTCTCGCAAACTCTTGCAAAGCTTGGATCACATACTCTGCAATCATTTACTTTACACAATCTTGTTCCACAGTTTGTCATTATCACCATTGTTGTTATCAGATCTTTCTGGGGATTGTTCCCTTGAACCACGTGGGGTTCCTGAAGGCGATAGAATTGGGGTTCCACTCCTTTGCTGGTTGTTGTCGTTGGAGTTTGATATAGTTCAGAGGATATCTCTTGAAAAGCAAACAAAGATTATCAGATTCCCGGTAACGGAACCAATTTGTTTAACCAAAGAATTAGACCCTTTGACTAAAGCTATTTTTAGGATGAACTCGGGTTACTGATAATCAAGGAAATAGAGAAAAATGAATAACAGACAATATTGCAGAAATATAGAAAAGCGAAGTCAATTATATTCCAGAATCAGATGTTTTCACAAGTTTTATTCCCCTCCCTTATATAGGAGATTTTTATAACGTACAACTCTTGCTATGGTTGCTCATTAATGATTAATTATGACATTAATGAGGCGTTATAAAGGATAACGGTAATTGAGGTACAATTACATAACGTTCGAGTAAACAATTATGGGTCCTTGAATTTGCCCGTAGCTTTGTCTAGATTCATTCTGACCGTGCCTCTCCCCTGTTTTGATCAGGTTGAGTTTCACGTGGCTGATAAGCTCGAGGATTTACTGAATCGTGCCTCTTTATTCCGTACCTCTTCAAAGAATCACATCCAGCTGTCGCATTTTTCTATGTCCACATGACTGGATGAGTTGTTAAAAGCTGTCTTACGTATGAAACTCTTTTTTACCAATAAAAATGATGCTCGGAAGAGTCACCTCTAAGCTCCCCTACGTTTGACAGCATTATAAGGATAACTTTAGAAAAGTTGCACTATTTTCCCTTTCAAAGGAACAAATGATAGCAACAGAAAAGCAGACTCATGACCTCTAACGCACTCTCTCGTTTAGCAAAGAAATAAATATACACCCTATGTTGCTAGTGAAAAGTGGATATTGAAGAAAAAACAGATTAAAGTAACGTTTTGAAAGTACATGAAAGGGAAATGAGGAAGAAAACGTTAAGAGATTCCGTGGAGCAATGACAAACTTTAATAGGGAATGAGGATGGAATACACAATAAGAAATGATGATTCGGAAGTTACTTTTGAGAAATGAATTAGTGTAATCAGTACATCTTTTTCAATGATTTCAATTTTTCTTTTTTTCACCTCTAGTTACACTACGCAACGTCTATCAATTTATCCGATTCACTTTTAGGAATTTCAAATTTTTTATCTTAATATTTTTCATTTCGGGTCTCTTAATTTACTATCAAGATTTAGTGCCAAATATGAACCACATATTTTACAATTGTTTATCCTTAAAACGGATAGTAATTAAATTTATACGAAGTTTTAAGAATTTGTGAATTGATTCAACACTAGTAATCAAAAATGTTAGATAAACGAATTAAAATGAGATAAATAACCAAATCAATTGCGATATTGAGCCCAGGCCCGAATTTTAGCTTAGTAATGGCTACGGGAAGTTTACACTTAAAAATCTGGTTTTTGGTGCTTCAGTTGTCATCTGGTGTCTTCTTCTTCGCGTTCGCGAAGGTACTCTCGCGAACGTGGAGAGTCAACTGGAGCTTGGTGGAAATACTCTTCGGGAACGCGAAGGCTAGGTCGCGAACGCGGAGCATCAGGGAGCATTACCCTTCGCGAACGCGTCCAGCCTCTCGTGAACGTGTAGGCATGGGACCTGGAGAAGGGGAAGTAACCTATACTCTTCGCGAACGCGGCACATGGCTCACGAACGCGTAGGCCGGTGGGCATAAGCCTTTGCGAACGCAAACAGTATCTCACAAACGCGTAATCCACTCGTGTTGTTGCTCAGCGCGAACGGGGAAGGCCCTTCGCGAACGCAAAGAAGGCCTGACACCTGTGACTTAAAACAGACTAGAAAACGGGATTTTACCCATTTTTCATAAACTCTCCATTAGAGCTCGGCCTAGGTGTGATTTTGAAGGAGAAACTCAATACCAATTCATAGGTTTGTACTCTTTAACTCATTTTCTTCCATTTATATCATCACCTATTAAATTTCTAGCCCTAAACTTTGTTCTTTCAGGGTAGAAAATTAGGGATTGTGGAAGAATTGGAGGTTTTTGCAAATTGGGGATTTAGACCCCAATTTGGGGTCGGATTCCGAAACTAATTACATATTCGGGCTCGAAAAAAATGGGTGGATGAGTTTTGGTCCGAACCTCGAGTTTTGACCAAGCGGGCCCGGGGTCAATTTTTGAATTTTTGGGGGAATGTTTGGAATACCTAAATTTATGCATTGTAATTGATTTCTTTAGCAACAATTGAGGTTATTAAGTTAATTATGGCTAGATACGAGTGGTTTGGAGGTGGAATCTAGAGAAAAGGCGGTAATTGAGCAGTGAGTGGCCTGTGGAGCGAGGTAAGTGCTGTGCCTAACTTTGGCTCGAGGGATTAGGAATCCTTGTCTTAATTGCTATATGAAAATCATGTGAGCGCGTATATGTGAGGTGACGAGTACTTATGCGCCGCTAATTTATACGTCTTTCCTGTTTCTATCCCGCTCTTCTTATATTGTTTATTTTCCTTCTTTAATTGTTACATGCCTACGCGTTTCTCCTTGTTGAAGATAATTGTTATTCTGTAGTTTCCTTACCCCTATTACTTACTTAAGTTGTTCTTATTTGTGTTTTAGTGATATTCTGGATTGGTCTCGCTGAGAAGTATTACTTGTGTAGAGTTTTACTGAGTATAAGATTTCCATTTGCCTTGTTCGGAAGTTTAAGTATTGAGAAGAGTCTTGTGTTAATTTGTGAAACTTCTATACTTCCTGTGTAATTGATATGAATATGGTGGGATCGGGTTGCACGCCGCAACAGGTGAAATAAGGGTGATATATTAAGGAGGAATAAGAGTGAATTGATATTATACGGTGGGATCGCGTTGCACGCTGCAACAGGAGTAATAAGGGTGAAATGTGGTGATATAAGGGTGAACCGTGATTGTGATTATTATGATATGGTGGGATCGGATTGAACGCCGCAACAGTTTTATCTATATTTTATTGTTTATGATATAACGAAGAAATAAGGGAGGATTATGATATGTACGGTGGGATCGGGTTGTGCACCGCAATAATTTATATGTTTATGTTCTTTCTTTTACTGTGTTAGTTGTGCGGTAGAATTGAATTTCACTTAAGGATTGGTAATAGCTGAACACTGATGAAGTACGTTGGGTATTATATTTATTTCTTGCAAGTTACTGTTTTTACTTTATTTTGCCTTCTTTTCTGTCTTATTATTCACTGTATGCAGCTTATATTGTGAATGTCCCGCCATAGCCTCGTCACTCCTTCATCGAGGTTAGGCTTGGCACTTACCAGTACATGGGGTCAGTTATACTCATACTGCACTTTGCACTTCTTGTGCTGATTTTGGAGCAGGTAGTGACTGATCGAGAGGTTGGCTGCATATTTCATAGCTAGGAGACCCAAGTTAGTCTTGTTGGCGTCTGCATGCCCTGGCGTCCCCTTCTACACTCATATACTTACTGTTTTTACTTTACTTCACAAACAATTGTATTTTCTTTTGGACAAATGTTTGTAGAAAATCTTAGTATGTTCGTGAACAGTGACTCCGGATTCTGGGTAGAATAGCATGTAATTAAAGTTGATATCTATATAGCTTCACGTTTATTTCACTTTATTTTTGCTTCTTTACTAATAATCCCTAAGAATGAAAAGAATTGGCTAAATAACCTCTAACGTTGGCTTGCGTGAAAAGTGTGATATTAGGCGCCACCATGGTCCCGACGGAGGGAATTTCGGGTCGTGACAAGTTGGTATCAGAGCACTAGGTTACCTAGGTCACGCTCAACTATGTCTAATAAAAACTAAGCGGGCGTTGCAAATATAATCCGGGGTATTATTCCCAGAGTCGATCCCACAAAGAATTTACGTATCAAGCAAGCTGTTAGAATATTCAACTGTCACTTGATGTTAGTTAAATTACTAACACTAAAGATTAAAACTAAATATTAACTACGCTAAGGTGTAAACAATTGTAATAAAGATCTAAGGTTATGGTTTCCCCCGTCAGTGAATTTACTTCTCGGATACTTCATATAGCTTGATTAGTTGTTTCTATCAATCATGAACACTCTATCTACCATAAATCTCTCTCAAGTAATTATGATAATTTACTAGACGCACTCTCTCAAGTTACGCTAGCTAGATTGCATTACAGTTCACTTTAGATTGCACCCGAGGTATCGTTATCTCTAATCCAACCTCTAAACCCTCGGTTATGACTTTCATCTATACTCCGGGAGTGATGTTGTTCAAACAACTACCTAAATATGCACTCTCTCTCAAGTAGATACATAATAAATAGGCACAACTAATTGATGGCCATTCAATTAACTACAACAAGAACGTAGTTGAACAAATAGAGATTAATCAACCCATCAGAACTCTATTAATAACACAATAAGTTCATCCCCCAACGGGTTCTACCAAAACCCTAGATTAAAGAAGTTAGCTAAACATGTTCAAAATAATCAACTCTAAAATAACTCGCATAATGAACTACAAAGTAATGAAGAAAATCTGTACAAATTGATGTCTTGCCGTCCGTCTCTTCTAATCCCCCTCTTCCCCATCTTAAGTTGTGTTTTAGGGTCTATTTATATGTTTAGGACAAACCCTAAACGTGTAGGAGACTTCTATATCAACCGGGAAACACTTAAACTCGTCAAAACTCGGAATTGACCGAAACATGGGCCTAGCGTTTGGGCCCTAGCGCCTGGCTAACGCCAGGCTAAGGCTGGCGTTTGGACTCTAACGCCCGGCTATAGCCCGATGCACTCCTCCTCGCCTCTTGAGCGTATTTTCGATGTATTTGCATCCATTTAGCTCGGTTTCCATCTCCAATTCACCTACACATGAAATAGACTCTATTATGCACATAAAAAGTGTATTTTTATCATTAACGCACATAAAATGTAGGGCATATAACATGTTAAACCATGAATTCTAGCCTCGCATCAACAATTCACGGACAAGCTTAGTAGAGTCTGGGGTTTCGGTACGGAGACGTCTGTACTTATATCCCAGAGGCTATAAAGTTTAGGAACCAAATTTCACCTTTATTCAACTATGTCGTGCGACTTTGTTTTCTCCATACTGATTGAACTCTCCTACTCTTATTCTATCGTAGATGGCGAGAACGCATATCGCTTCTTCAGCTGAGCAGTAGCCAGAGCCTCCAGTAACAGCTCCTACAAGGGGGAGAAGTCGAGGCCAAGGCAGTTCCAGAGGACGAGGCAGGGGCAGGGCTCAGCCCAGAGCCCGAGAAACAGCCCCAGCAATGGAGCCTCAGGTAGAGTTCGATGAGGAGGTTCCATCTCAGACTGTTCCTGCCAGACCAACTCAGGTCCCGAATGGGTTTATTGCCACCCCAGTGCTTCAGGATGCTTTGGTCTTATTGGTGGGACTTATGGAGAGTGTGGCCAAGATTGGCGCATTCCCCATGGCACCAGCCGTCTCTCAGACTGGAGGAGGAGCCCAGACTCCTGCTACTCACACTCCAGACCAGATGGCTCCCCAGTTCCAAACTCCAACAACTCATCTAGTCGGAGTAGTTCAGTCGGTTGCTGTCGCACAGGCCGGTGATGGGTTAGCTATGTCTTCTGAGGATTTGTGGAGATAGTATAGGTTTACTAAGCTCTTTCCAGTCCATTTCAGTGGTGCTACTTCAGAGGATCCCCGGGAGTATCTTGATAGTTTTCATGAGGTTCTTCGGAACATGGGTATATTGGAGACGAATGGGGTTGACTTTGCTGCTTTTCAGATGACTGGTTCCGCCAAGAAATGGTGTAGGGATTATTGTTGACCAGACCAGATGAGTCACCTGCTCTTACTGGGGATCAGTACACTCATCTCTTCCTAGAGAAGTTTTTGCCTATCACCTTGTGAGAGGAGCGTCGCCGTCAGTTCGAGCGTCTCCAGCAGGGCAGCATAACTGTTACTCAGTATGAGACCCGTTTTGTGGATTTGGCCTGTCATGCTATTCTTCTGATTCCTACCGAGAGAGAGAGAGAGAGAGAGAGAGAGGGTGAGGAGGTTTATTGAGGGACTTGCTCAGCCTATTAGATTGCAGATGAATAAGGAGACTGGGAGCGAGATTTCTTTTCAGGTGGCTGCCAATGTTGCCAGGCGAGTCGAGATAGTTCTTGGACAGGGATGTCAGGGGTCAGACAAGAGACCTCATTATTCCGCTGGGTTCAGTGGTGCTTCATCTGGAGGCAGGGGTACTTTTGGTAGAGGCCATCCTCATAGGTCGTTTCATTCAGCGCCTCAGGCATCCCACGGTGCTTCAGGGAGTCGTGGTCCTTATGTGCATCCTTCTAGGCAGCCAGCCTATAGTGTACCACCAACTCCTATAAGTGCACCTCCTATTTAGAGTTATTTCCATGGTCAGCAGACCCGTTCGGGTCAATCTCAATTTTTACAGCCACAGTATCAGGATGGTTGTTTCAGGTGTGGTGGTTATGGGCTTATCAGGAGGACCTGTCCGAGATTATTGGGTGTTCAGCCACATCATCAGGGTTCTCGCGCCATGGTTCTAGCACCAGTTGATGCACCGCCTGCTCAGCCAGCCAGAGGTAGGGGTCAGATAGTTAGAGGTAGGGGCCAGACTGCTAGAGGTAGAGGTCAGGTTGTTAGAGGTGGAGGCCCGCCAGCTAGAGGTCGTCCCAGGGATATGGTTTAGAGTGGTGGGACCCAGCCCCGATGTTATGCTTATCCAGGCAGACCTTAAGGCTGAGTCATCCGATGTTGTTATTACAGGTACTGTTTCAGTTTGTAGTAGAGATGCTTCAGTTCTATTTGATCTAGGGTATAATTACTCTTATGTGTCATCTTATTTTGCTTCGTATTTGGTTGTGCCTCGTGATTCTTTGAGTGCCCTTGTATATGTGTCCACACTTGTGAGGGATGCTATTGTTGTAGATCGTGTATATCATTCGTGTGTGGTCATTTTTGGGAGTCTTGAGACCAGTGTAGATCTTCTACTCCTCGATATGGTTGATTTCGATGTTATATTGGGTATGGATTGGATGTCACCTTATCATGCTATATTGGACTGTCACGCCAAGACAGTGACCTTAGCCTTGTTGGGGTTGCCTCGATTAGAGTGGAGAGGGACTCCTGGCCATTCTACCAGCAGGGTTATCTCTTATATGAAGGCTCTGCGTATGGTCGAGAAGGGGTGTTTGGCTTATTTAGCTTATGCTCGTGATTCTAGTGCGGAGGTTCCTCCTATGGATTCTTGCCTGTTGTTCGTGAGTTTCAAGAGGTAGTTCCTACAGACCTACCGGGATGCTACCCAACAGGGATATTGATTTCTGTATATAAAGGCCCCTTTATTTTTGCTTGTTTACTAATAATCCCTAAGAATGTAAAGAATTAGCTAAATAACCTCTAACTTGGATTGCCTAGCAAGTGTGATGTTAGGCGCCATCACGGTCCCGGTGGTGGGAATTTCAGGTCGTGACAGATACTGATGCGGTAACACAAATAAGGAGGATGACACAAGGAGATTCCATTGTCTAGCCAGAATGGGAGAATAATTAGAGATGAGGCGGCTAGGGTTTCTTAGGGGAAGAAGGATTAGGAGTGTTTGAGGGCGGCAGAGATAGGAAATGGGGTCTAGGGTTTGGGTTATGGGATATAAGGGGAAGTGGGGTTTTATTGTGGGTTGTTGATCATCTGAGCTCAACAGCCATGATCAAGGGGAGATGCGGTGGGTTAGGAGAACGGGTCCCGACCGACTTATAGGATTAAAGGGGATCTGGTTTGGGCCAGAGCAGATTAGGCTAAGGTTTGGGGTGTTTGGGCCATTAATTCTGGTCCGAAATTAGCTTGAATTGGGCTATAAATTAAATACACGAAAATGGTTAATAAAATAATTTATAAAAAATATTTAATAGATAATAAAATATCACTTGTGCAATAAAGTGATTGAACATAATAACTTAACATTACAAAAATATTAAAAAAATACTTTTGGCACAAATAATGTGAAAAAATGTAATTATGTATAACACATAGGTTATTATTGCAAAATTGTGTAAATAGCCCTAAAATACAAATATAACTATGTAAAATAAGGAAAAAATACTATGAAACCAATATGTGGATACAAACAATAAATTTAGATGATTAAGTCATCCCAAAATAATTTGAAAGGATAATTAATAAATAATCAAGTAATTAAAATGCAAGGAAATCAATTTAAAGCTCTAAAAGGTATGAACAATTATAGAAAATACTTGTATAAATCATGTAAATTAAGTAATGATGCAAAAATGATATTTTGAAGGTATATATACTATTTGAAAAAATATGAAGGGCAAAATTGGGTATCAACAGTTTTTACACTTATCCCTTCACACTAGGCTTGGTAGACCGAGTTGTTTTGGCCTTTTGCAAGAGATACGAGGTGTGCCTTGGGAAAACTCACACGTCTCTTTGGAGGATCATGATCCTCCTTCGTTATTTTGCGAATAACACTGAGTCTCCTTGGTTCACTCTCGACCACCTTCTCAGTCTATAGAATCCCTGAATTTTCTCATGGGGACTAATCAAGCTCACTCGCCGGTCCAGCAAGGCCCCCTTTTCGAGCATCGACGAGGATCAAGATCGAGGTTGGCAGGGGTGATTCATTCGAGTGAATATGAAGATTTGATCCCTTCATAGTTTCTGCCATTCCCCAAGAAGTGGAATGCATCTCGTAAGTGTAATCATTCCTTAAGTGTCGAATATTCTTTATTCCCTTTCTCACCATAAGTAAATACTAGTTGTTGTAGACTACGTGTCCAAATGGGTGGAAGCTGCAGCACTCCCCACCAATGATGCTAGGGTGGTGATTGGGTTTTTGAAGAAGAACATATTCACCCGTTTCAGCACCCCAATGGCCATAATTAGTGATGGAGGCACTCATTTATGTAATCGAGCCTTCCAGAAATTGCTAGAGAAGTACGATGTACGCCACAAGGTGGCAACTCCATATCATCCTCAGACAAGTGGGCAAGTAGAAGTGTCAAACAGAGAGATAAAGAGTGTGTTAACCAAAACCATGAATGCCACAAGAACAGACCGGGCGAAAAAGTTAGATGATGCACTCTGGGCGTATAAAACTTCTTTCACAACACCAATTGGCATGTCACCATACAAGTTGGTGTTTGGAAAGGCCTGTCACTTGCCGGTGGAATTAGAGCATAGAGCTTGGTGGGCTGAAACAGTTGAATCTAGACATGGACGTTGCGGGAACGAATAGTCACGGAGTTGCATGAACTGGATGAGTTCCGCTATCTTGATTTCGAGAGCACAAGATTGTACAAAGAGAGAATGAAGAGGTTACATGAGATTGCAGCATAAAATGACTCTCGCACATTCAGAGTCAATGGGCACAAGTTAAAACATTACGTGGGCATGGATGAAGCAAAGAAAGTGTCAGTGACCCATTTGATTGAGCCTCAGATGTTGTGCGAGCCTTAAATGCACTTATCTGCATCGTGTCGTGATGTTAAATCAGGCGCTGCATGGGAGGAAACCCATTGGAATGTTGTAATCATTGGGCCACAACATTAACTAAGGAGCTTGTTGGGAGGCAACCCAATTCGTAGTTAAATTTTAGTGTAGTTAGACATTTTTTTCGTTTATTTATAAGTACTAACAAGTTTGCAGATGTGTTTGGGCGAAGCGAGCAGTGTTTAAGCGTCACGGGAAGCCGGGGTCGACCAGGCCTTAGGCTGGCAATGCTTGGCTAAAGCCAGTGTCAACCAGGCCTTAGGCTGACGACGCCTGGCTAACGCCAGGGTCAACCAAGCTTTAGGCTGGTGACGCCCAGCTAATGCCAGGGTCAACCAGGACTTAGGCCGGCGACGCCTGGACAACGCCAGGTAAGTAAAACTTCATCCCTTTTAAGTGTTTTCCCCTTATTTGGTCGAATTAAACCTCACAAAAACATTCTCACACACTAAAAACACTCTAAATCAAACCCTACCCACACTCACACCAAAATCACAAGAACACAAACACATTGCAAAAATCACCATCCGAATTCTATCTCACCCACACATAATCACCATCACATTAACATCCACATTGAGGTCAAGCCTAATCTTGCTAGTTGTTCACACTCATCCGAATTCTTAAGCATCTTACTCCTCACAAAGCTTCAAAGGTATGATTCTATCTCTTCCCCCTTTTTTAATTTCAAATTGGGTATAGGTAATGAGAGATGGTTGTTCTTCATTAATGGTTGTTCTTCATTAATGGTTGTTCTTCATGGCTGTGTGTCATTCATGGTCATATTGTGTTTGTGTGCCCCAATCCCCTAAACCCCTTAGGAATGGTGCTGAAATTACGAAAATATGTGGTAATATCGAACCCCAAGTCGATTTGGGAGGATGAGGCATTTCCTCAATTCCAAAAGAAATCCCATGACACTAGTGCTTGTCAAGTGTTTGATGCAATTCCTCAATGACATTACGAGTCCCTGATTGGAGCCCGAGTCAGGATGAAACACTAGTGTCATGTAATCATGCACCACATTAAAATTTTAAGTGTGGGGTGGCTCACGAGAAGCCCATGTGATTGCGGTTATGATCCAAATATTAAGACAAATTCGAGGTGAAGTCTGAGTAACCTCGGCAAAGTGGAAAAGATTATGTGTGTAGAGTGTAATGTGACATTATCTAACTAATTCTCTTTCGTGTAGGAAAAACAATGCCTCCCAGAAAAGAATCGGGCAAAGCAAAGGCCACTTCCACGGCACAAGCTAAGGCCAAAGAGGCCCCCCACCACATCCTAAGAAAAGAAAAGGGGGAGAAGCCACTTCTAGTATGAATGGTGGCGAGGCGGTGGCTTCCATGAGACAACAACCCCAAGGCCGACGGGAGTTTGGCATAAATAATATCCCTCCGCAGACAAATAATTGGTATAAACGCTGCAAGCCCAAGAATGTCCATCCAGAGGGAGCGATTCAGGAACGCAATGTGAGAGAAAAATATCCAGCGATTTGGAAAAGCATTCATGAGCTGGGGTAAGGCAATGTGTTTAAGAACACAGAGGATATCAACCTCAACTTAGTCAAGGAATTCTATGCAGGGTTTGACCCAAAAGACACTGAGGAGTTGATGTCAATCAGTGAGAACAAGTAAAAAAATTGATAGAATGCCATTCCCTAATTTCCTGACTCGGTTCCTACAACATGAGGAAGTTGAGGTAGAGCCTGACTTTGACCATATTATTGATCAGCTCATTCATCAAACCGACATCACAAACCTTTGGATGAAAGACGAGGTTGGTACACCTTCTTTGACCGGTACTAAGCGCAATGCGCGGGATGATAGTTTCATGGCCCATGTTTATGGGATGATGGACTTGCAATCGCGTATAGGGGTCACTTGGCTACGGTTGATGAGAGGAATGAATTGGAGCAGCGATACCCGCTTAATGCTCATGCTCAGCAGATGATTGGTGTAGGAGAGGATACATGCTCCAGGATGACGAGGATATAAACACTCCAGAGTAGTCTGGTGCGGAGCCGATGCATTCAAATGATGAGGATGATGGAGAAGATGAACATGATAAAGAGTGGAGAGCGTCAGAGGATGACGATGATGTTTGATCAGGGAGTTTCTTGCACCCTATTTTTACTTCTTGTTTTGTCTACCTGTGCTGCATTGAGGACATTGCATGATTTAAGTGTGGGGTGTTGTAAATATTTGTTGTAGTTTGTTATGTTTTTATTTTTATCATCTTGTTAGTTTTATTTAAAAAAAACAAAAACAGAAATATATTGGACTCTTCCCGACGATGGATCTCCTAGGTAGTTTTCTTGAGAGAAGTAAGTCTAAAGAAAATACCAAAAAGATTTTTTTTCCAGGTAGTGTAGTAATTCCCCCTTGGTTTTTCTTTGGGCCGCAGTTCTTTTCCAAGGGTTTTTAGTTGAACCGGGTGTAGGTAGTTTTAATTTTTAGGAGTAGGAGTCCACGAGGGCTATGCATTTAATCGCAGTAATATCTCTGAGCTTTGTGATGCCTTGAGAATAGTCAGTACTCTAGTTCTGACGCTTAGGCTCAATTTTTGACTCTAGGATAAATACCTTAAATCGTGGATTCTTAAATTATCTTAACTTCTTTGACTGGAGTATCGTGATAAAACCAATCCTGAATGAGTTTGTGCCAAGTCTGTGTGAGGTTCGTATGTATTCTGTGCATTGCATTTGATGTCTAGAACTTACCCAGTGTGTGTGCAAAGCGAAATAGTAGTCTTGTTCAGTCTGAGAAGTGATATAAGCAGTTCTTTGTTAAGCCAAATATATATAGAGTACCCACCTAAATGTGATGTATCGTAGTTAACCCTGTTGAGCCTATAATCCTGTTTCTTTAGTAACCACATTACAAGCCATACCCTTTTGTTTGAATCGACCATATAGTCGAACCTTGTCACCTCTCACAAGCACTTGAATCGTGATGAAGTATGGAAAAGTTAAAGTGTGGGGTGGTGGGTTTTCTTTTGAGTGGAACAAGTGAAATAAGGAGAAAAGTTCACCGTTTGAAAAAAAAAAGTGTCAATAAGAGCCATTTGGGAAGAGAAATTTTTTTTTGATATAATAGATGTAGTGTATGAAATCCTGATGGTGATGGATATTGATGTACTGGTGCTTAAAGAAGTAGGGGTAAAATATAGTGAAGTTAAGGTGGAGTTTTGGGTTGACATAAGTATGGGCTTGAAGTTTAAAGTCTTTGTATTAAAGTGCTTAAGGAAGGTGTAGTCACTCTTATATCTAAATGTATCCTGCCCGTCCCGCATCCTACATTACAACCAATGAAAGTCCTATTTGATCTTAGACTGAATGAACTCTACCCACACTAAGGGCAAGCTTATGGTACGTCATTTTGAGCATATGAATGTTATTTCTGAGAGCGAGTGAATTTTTCCTATCTTGAGTTCCTACGTTATTAAAATTCATGGTGTGTGGAACTAAGCTCTTTGATCGGGTGAGGGCACATGATTCATAAAGGAAAGGTAATGTTGTTGACCAACATGTTAGAGTAAGTAAGTGAATTGTAAATAAAGCATGGTATTTATGAGTTGGTTATAGAGGCGAGGACGTCACATCTTTTGTGCTTAAACTATTTTAAAAATTCTTGGTATAACGAGTTAAGGGAATTGCTTAATAAGTTGTGTTCATGAGTTTAGTTTAATTGCTCGAGGACGAGCAAATGTTTAAGTGTGGGGTATTGATGTGTGGCTATAATTCATGATTTAACGCATTATGTGCCTCGCATTTTACGTGCTTTAATGATAAAAATACACTTTGTTTGAGCGTAATGGAGTTTATTTTATGTGTAGGTGAATTAGAGATGGAAGCTGAGCTAAATGGATGCTAAAACGTCGAAAGTGCACGTGAAAATGGTGAAAAGGAGAAGCCAGGAAAAATCCAACTCGACCAGGCTTTAGCCTGGCGAGGCCAGCCTAAAGCCAGGGTTCAGATCGGACTTTCCAAGTATTAAACACTTTCCCGGTGTAACTAGGAGAGACTTACACGTTTAGGGCTTATTCCAAACATATAAATAGACCCAAAAACAAAACTTTGAAGGACTTTTGCCATTAGAGACAAGAGGAGATCGTGGAACACTACTCGGGAGTTCAAAACATTGATTTTTACATCTCTTATTCCTTACTCTGTAATTTAATTATGAAATTTACTTTGGATTTGATTACTATGAGTATGAGGAGCTAAACTCCTAATCTAGGGTTTTGATGCAACCTATTGAAGGATGAAATTTTTGTTATGTTAATGTAGATTTGTCATAGTTTCATCTCTATTTGTTCAACTATATGCTTGTTGTTGTTGATTGAAGGGCCCCCAATTAGTTGAGCCTATTTAGTATGTATTACTCGGGAGAGAGTGCATATTTAGGTAGTTGTTGAACAACATCACTCCCGACGTATATGAGGGATCAATAACGAAGGGTTTAAATGTGGGATTAGGGATAACGAAACCTTGGGTGCGATCTAAGTGAGCTATAATTAGAGCTAGCTAGCGTAACTCGGGAGAGTATGTCTAGTATATTGTCGAAATTACTCGGGAGAGATTTACGGCAGTCAGAGTGCTCATGAGTCATGATCGATAGAGAGGTTTAGGCGAATTTATACCAAACATAGTGGGAAGGGATTCCAACAATAGGGGAAATCATAACCTTAGATCATTCTTATTATTGCTTACAACCCGTTCTTAGTTAGCTCTTAGTTACTATAGTTTCATTAAGTAATAGTTAGTAGAAAACCAACTATTTGTTATTTAAATATATGTGGAAGTTGATTACGTGGAATTGTGTGTGTCTGATAACAGTAATTGGTAGGTTAATTTCCTGTGGGATTCGACCCTGGACTTAATATCCGGAATATATTTGCAACGACCTCTTTGTCCTTTCTATAAGGCATAGTTGGGCGTGATCATTAAGGCTCTTCTCAGAATAGTTACTATTATGCCCCAAACTTACATAACGCTGACCCTTTCTTTTTTCTTCTCAGGTTTCCCTAAGACTACCAAACTTAGGCAACTAAAAAGGGATGAGGATGCGTCCCTACCCATTGATCCCTCTGTTATGGGACAACCCAGGGCTGCCGCAGGGGAGAAAAAGAAGAGGAAAAGAAAGTCTTCGGGCTCCCCGGGTCCCAAGGTGAAGCCAAATAAGAGGGCGGCTTCCCAGGCTCGTAAGCCCAAGAAGAGTGCCAACTCTCGGGTGCCAGATTCTGACTCATTTATCCGTCTTAGGGATGAGTCTAAAGAAGATGATATTTTTGTTTCTCATAGATCGACCATTGTCGGGGAACAGGTGGCAGCCGAGGGGAAGAGCTAGGAGGCTGACCTCCCTCCGACTTGAGAGGCCAAGATGGAGACAGTGGCTGAGACCTCCTGAGAAGTCGCTTATGCTCTGAAGGAGGCAGATAGTGTAATAGACATCATGGAGACGCCCTCCTACACTATGTCCATGCTTGAGGAGGCCCAAGCAGGGAAAGAGAATTCAAGTGAAGGAGTTCATGGCAAGGATGAACCTCTTCACTCCTTCTTCGATGGCGTGGACTCGTCCACTTTGGAAGACTTTTCTGGCCTGTAGGTCCCGAAGAAGGACATTTCTTCGAAAGCTGGCGGGCCAAGTTTGAGCCCAAAATTGGTGAAGCAGTTTCCTGCTCCGCGTGTGGACCCCGGCCGCAAGAGAACGGTCATTCTTACGGTCCCAAAGGATGTTCGAGCTTTGTCTGCTCCCTTGGGCATAGCTAGCTACCTCTGATGCTTGGTGATCGAGGAGGACCAGGCAAAGATGAATGAGGCGGGCACATTGTGTTTCTTCGACGAGGCAAAACAGGCACTGAATCGAGTAAGCATCAATACTCCCTCTAGAATTCTACTTAGATTTCACCATCTCTTATTATTTTCATTGTTTTTCAAGCCTCGGTACTTCACAATGAGAGCTTCCTCTGGTACTGCTTTGAAATCAACCAGCTCGAGTTCGATCTTAAGGATCAGGACCGAAAAAGGACATGTTCAAGCTCCTTAGTGAGCAAAAGAACGGGGCCCTCAAGGACCTTCAGGTCGAGTTGGACATGACTCAGAAGGAAGTTTCGGCCCTGAAGCGGGAATATGCCAACCTGGTTGAAAAGGTAAAGGCCTTTGAAGCTAAAAACGAGGAGCTAGTCGTGGTGACTAAAAACACAACCTCGAAGGTTCAACAGAAGATCGACCTGATCGGCCAACTTTGAGCCAAGATGAACGAGGTCACAGCCATGGCCGATGGGTGGAAAAACAAAATGGACCTGCTGGTTATGGAGAATGAAATCGCCAAGGCGAAGTTGGCATCGGTAGAGGTCCAACTTCGGGTGGTGAAGGAGAAAGCTGACAAGTGGTCTCAGCTGAATGATGATATTCGAGCACAGCTAAGCTTAGTTTTCACAAAGTGGGACGCCCTCGGTGGAGAATACGAAGTAGTGAATTCCAAGTTGAATACAACCTCTGCCGATGCTGATGAATTGGTGGATAAATACAAGGCCGATGTGGAGGCATCCGAAGTCCGCCTGAAGGCAAAGGCCGAATATATGAAACGACTATCCTAAAGGGAGGCCCTCGAAGAGATCAACGCCTGAGGTTTTGACCTATCGGCTGAGATCGAGGAAGCCAAAAAATTTGATCCCGAGGTGAAGAAGCTTTACGAGCCTGAAGATGCCAAAGGCTCAAAGGGTTCCGAGGGCCCAAGGCTTTTAACCAATTCAAGAACTGAAATCATGGCCTCATACTCGGCCTTATTGTTAGTCAATTTCATAGTACGAATAGATTGTCTAACTACATTTCCCGTAGGAGGCTTCAGTATGATACCGAGCTCGAACCCTTTTGTGTTCGAGGAATCATCCGTAAATAGGGTCCAAATTCCTGAGAAAGCCCTCGAGCCTAACAATACTTTTCTTTCGACTTCGGGCACGAGGGTCGGTGTAAAGTCAGCCACGAGGTCGGCCCAAATTTGAGATTTTATGGCAGTTTGGGGTCGATACTAGATATCGTACCCGCTAATTTCGGTGGTCCATTTGGCCAATCGACCCGATAACTCGGGCTTGTGCATGATGTTACTCAGTGGGTAAGAGGTTACGACATATATGGTGTGACACTGAAGGTACAATTTAAACTTTCTGGAGGCGCTTAGCAAGGCGATCGCTAATTTTTCCAGTTGAGGATACCTTGATTCGGCCTCGCCTAGAGTCCTAGTGACATAGTAAATAGAGAATTGCATACCTTCCTCTTCTAGGACTAAGAATATACTTATTGCTACCTCTAAAACCACAAAGTAAAGGTACAATTATTCGTCCATCATCGGAGTGTGCAGTAAGGAGGACTCGAGAGATACCGCTTGATTTCATCCAAAGGTTGTTGGCATTCCGGGGTCCAGGAAAAGTTATTCTTCTTCTTTAATGGTGAGAAGAATCGATGACTTTTGTCTATGGACCTCGATATGAATCAGCCCAAGGCGGCTATACGCCCGGTCAGCCTCTGAACAACCTTGACGTTGTCCATCACAGTGATGTCTTCTATGTTTTTGAATTTGTGGGGATTGATCTCGATCCCTCGATTGGATACCATGAGCTTGAGGAATTTTCCGGATCCGATCCTGAATGCGCACTTTTTCGGGTTCAGCTTCATGTTGTATTTCTTCAATATGTCGAAGTTTTCCCGCAAATGTTTCAAATGGTCCTCTGCTTGCAGGGACTTGACAAACATGTCATCAATATAAATTTCCATTAATTTTCTTATATGTTCTTTGAACATCCGGTTTACTAGGCGTTGATAAGTGGCACCACTGTTCTTTAATTCGAATGGTATTACGTTATAACAATATGTGTCAATTTTAGTGATAAAAGAAGTCTTTTCTTTATCGCCCGGGTCCATCCGAATTTGGTTGTACCCGGAATATGCAACGAGAAAACTAAGTATCTTGTGCCCGACCGTTGTTGCGCCCCTTTTTCTCACGAAATCCGATTTTGACATGTGAAAACTCTTTTAAGGAGGTATTAAAAAGGAGAGTCACCACCTAACAATTTTTAAGGTACGTTAGGGCACCTGTTGTGCAAATGACTCTGGTTTAACTGGTCAACACCACCAAAGATCGGGTAAGGTCTCAAATTACCTCCAGGAGAAGGTATTAGGCACTCCTCGAGGTCCACAACTGTGGTTCCTGGCCGAACTTTAATGATATGGATTAGTCTACGTGATCAAGTAAGCAAATAGAGTATAAATCTAAGAATTTTATTACAAAGAGATCTTGAATATAGAGGTACAACTATTTTAATTCTACTAGAAAGAAAGGAAAGGGAGGGGCTATATTTTTTTAGCTTAAAATATCACCCCGTGCAACATAACTAATATTTCGTAACTCCCTTGGGATAGGGTGTTACTCGTATTAATCAGCGGGCACAGACTATTATCTCCTGCTACCCGATTACTATGTTAAAGTTGTTTACCTAAGAGCGCTCTAATTCAATTCTAAGCAGTGCGCTACCCGTCCCATACCTATGGTCCATGAGGTTTTAGACCTCTATTTGGATGGTTCTTAGACCTTATCTAGGATGCTCAAAAATGCAAAACTAGGCGGCAAGCAAAACATGTAAAGACTTCACATAAAGCAGTTAAAGTCTCACATTGACCTCCACACTTAAACAACAAAATGCACGCAAACACATATGCCAATTAGGAGGTTGCAGAATCCAGAATCTTAAACCTATAGACATGCTTTCTAGGTGATTTTAGGGGTCAAAGTATGCAGGTAGTTTCAGATGTAGTATATTGCTCATAGATAGAATTATTCAGGTATTACAAGCTAACTATTGCAAGTTTTAAGGTACTAATCCTATATGTGTTACGCCTCGGTGATCTACGCAGTTGAGTATAACAAAATCTATTGGGAGAAATCCCTGAATTATTCATGTTTTCCTAACAATGACACTCAGGAAACAGGGTTTGAGTGGTTTAGCATTAACCAATTATAGTGGGAAATTATTCCCTATTGGCAGGATCTCTAACGCATAGAACTTTAGATCTTATTTTATCGTAATATCTTACTCCTATAGGCATAATTTCTAGGTGAGCAGCGCCAAGTAGAATAATTGCCATCCTATAGGCATGATTTCTAGTAGGAGATGAGAATTCATAGAAACGTCAACGAAAAAATTAATTTTTATAGGCAGGTTCTCTAATAACACATAACAATAAATATGATTGCAGCATTTTGGGTTTGCGAGCAGACAGTGTGTGCATGTGTGTGCTTCCTCTAATGTTATGATTTCTATAGTGTACATAGTAGTTGAACAACACATATAGCAAATAAATTCACCAAGTCCTATAGGCATGTTATCTACCTATTTTGCATGCAAATATTATATTCTACCCCTTCCCCTTTTTTACTAACACCCCAATCGTTTATACAAAGTTATTACAGGCCCAATAATTAATAAAATACAAATGTTATTCAATAGTGACAATAGGCCCATAGGCTCAACATGAAATACCTAGCATTGTCTGGGCCTTCAATAATTCTCACACAGCATACCCAGGCCTCTAGTATGGAGCCACATAACCCCATAATCCATAAAGGAGCCCAAAGTAAACTTATTTGACCACAATGCCAAGTGTTGCACCAAAGGATAGAGAGAAGTATTTTAAGATTTAGGGAATGACTAAGGACCAAGGAATAGTGTGTCAGAGTTCACAAGGGTCTCAATTGGACCCTGAGCAGTGCTCACACTATGGAGGTCAATGATAGAAACTAAGTAGCATTGGCTTCCAGCCGGCTAAGAATGAGAACTCAAGAGAGAGACAAGGTGACAAGTGAAGGATAGAAAACCAAGGTTGAGAGACAAAGCTGAGGGGATACAAACATGGTTGAGTTGAGCACATGTAGCAAATTATCAAACAGGACTTAGGGATTTAGAACAGACTTAGCAAAGATTCAGAAGAACAAGTTCAGCACCTAGTGCATAAGTAGTCACATATCAGCATAACAGGTTTACAAGATTGGTGAAAGTAGCATACACAGACTCATAATAAAATAGAGGTTCAAATTATGCTAAGTATAGGCCCCAGTGTTATAAGAGAGAATCATATTAATTGACAACAAAATTTAGGCATGATGAGAACAAATTATTGCAATTATTGGGCAGTCAAGGAAGCTAAAACATGCTAGAGGCATCCTAATAGAGAACATGATCAAACATGCTATATAGGCAAGATATCATCAAAACAATTCAGGATAGGAAACAGACTTGGGCCATATAGTGAGTGTACACATTCATGCTTTTGAATACAATTGACTAGTCGACTGAAATGGATACAAATTATGCAAGTAAAACAATGTTCCAGTAACAAGATGGATAGCAAAATTAAACAACAAAGAGATGCTAAAACGCAAAAGGTCCCAAATGGCATTAAGTTGCAACACATATGCTAAATGAACTTGAAAGGAATCTAATTTACCCAAATCAGGTTTAGGCATGCTTTGAACTATCAACAACATGAAGTTAAAAGTTAAGGAGAGTTAAAATTGAAATAGAACAAACAGAATTGCATCCAAAAAAAATCCAAAAAATTCATTCAACTAACGAACTTCAGAGGTGAAGAATTATACAAGAATGCAGATACATAGGGACGAAATTATAAAGGTCCAGTAAGTCACCAGTTAACGAAGAACAATAAAGAACAGACTTCCACAAAAACCTAGAATCCTAATTTGTCAAAGTGCCCAAGATCTTCGATTAACTCAGGAAAGTGCTCGCACCAAGAACAGGTTGAGTAATAAAGTGTTAATGTCCTTGGCTTTCAGCCGGAAAATACAGAACAAGAGAGTAACTAGCAAAAGAACCCCAATTTTTGTGTGAAGAAAATCGATTCCAAAGTTTGTCCCAAGACAGGAAAATGAGGGGGTTTATATAGCAGTAAAAAATTGGACAACCACATAAGGAAGCGAAGTAAATTAAACAAAAAATAAGGAAAGAAAACATGCACATCAATTCAAAATCGATTTAAGAGAGAAATCCGGTAAACCCTAGTTTTTTTAGGAAAAGTGTAAATCATAGAAATCATAACAAAATTGAACTCATATAAAACAGTGTTAAATGTGTGTAGACGAGATATGTCCTATATTCAAAAGATTGGAATTGATCAGGCAGAATCAGAAAGATAGTACTTGCCATGTTTAGGCAAGTACTAAGTAATACCATGGAGAAATACCCAGTAGCGGAAAAATCCTGATATGGAAAGTAAATGAGGGGAGAATCCCATTAGGAGAGAGATTAGGGAAGGGCGGAGATTAGGGTTCTTCAGTGAAAGGGGGAGAGTCTCAGAGCGGCGTGTTAGAGGGATTGAGGATTAGGGTTTGGGGTTGGGTAATTAAAAGGGGTAGGTTGATTGAGGGCCGTTGATCTTAGAGATCAACGATCAGGAATTTAGAAGAACTGGGGCGGCTTAATTATACGTGTATGGGTGGTGGGTTACTGGTGTTGGGCTAGGGGTTATTGGGCTAGAGTATTGGGCCTTTTGGTCCGAAAATTGGTTTGAAATAGAAATTAAAAGAGAAATAATTTAATAAAATAGTTAAGCAAATATATAAAAATGCTACTTATGCAAATTGATACTTTAAACAATGATAGAAGCCTATAAAAATATAAAATATTATTTTGACCCTAAATGAAATGTCAATTGCATTAAGAATGCAAATTATAGGCTATTATTGCAAATTTATGCAAATAGCCTGAAAATATAGTTGTAATTATATAAAAATGAATTGAAAATATTCCAAAAATTGTATTACGGATGCAAATAATAATTTTAAGTGATTAAGTCAACGCAAATAATTTAAAGGGTAATTACTGAATTTTTATGTAAATTAATGCAAGAAAAATTAATTTAAAAGCTCTAAAATTATGGAAAATTATAAGAAGTGCTTGTGTAAATCTTCTAAAATTAAATAATAATACAAAAAGAATAATATTTTGAATATGTATATGTATATATATATATATATATATATATATATATATATATATATATATATATATATAAAAAAA